>JABASI010002951.1:0-17899 GCA_019776505.1 Tomocerus nigrus | reverse complement strand
TGATCTGGTTCCGGAGTTATTTGCCTGTAAACCTAGGTACGAACTTGCGGGTACCCCTGTATGTGATTTAATTTTCACATTCATTTACTTAACTTTACTAAACACTGAATTGAATTGAATTTGTCACTGGAGGACCCCCAAGATGTCGACCAGTATCAATGAGTCTTGGAAAATATTTGGATTAGAAGATCTTTATTTGACTTTTTACAGGGGCGTACACCTCAAGGATCTGATTTCACTTCACACTGCTCTTCCTGACCAAGCAGAGAATGGACTAACTAATGTAAGTTTAACTGAAAGCAAATTATATTATGTAATTGAACATAATTGTTAATTGTTATGGATGAGGAGGTGGACTTTCACTAAATAATGGAGTGTAATAAATACTGAAACGTCTCAGTATCGGCACAGGATTCAGGATACACAGAGCTTTCTTTTTAGTTTTACCAGTACACGGACCAGAAGTTGGTGATCAAATGTAGCTAGAATAAATATAAAGGCAAAATAACTTGCGAATTGACTAGGAATTGCTGTATTTAATGAAAGTACTCCCATAAACGTATGAAATAAATTACTGGAAGAAATTGAAAGAAAATTGCGTGAGTGTCTCGGACAGGACAGGTATGCACGTTAATTAACTAGATAGACGATAGACTATCATGACATGCATGCCTCTGTTTATATTTGAGTGGGAACTTGAAACTCTCAATGTTAACAGTTAACATAGGTAGGTAATGAAACTTTTAGCGAATGTGAAGTTTCCATCCTAACTTTTTGAACGTAATATAATAAGGAATCTAAACAGGAATCTGTAAACGTCAGTGAATACCTAAGATAAATAGAGCGACGGAAAAAGTATTTTAAGCAGAATTTTTGTCATGGTCAGGAAAACCGAGAAAATTGGAGAATAATCTCATTTAGTCATGTTATATAAATATTTGAGAAAAATATCGCATATTACATGCCATGAATTAAGTGCATCAAATACGAACGATCTCGTTTTTTAATAATTGTCAAGTGGCCCCATGATATATTTATGAAGTGTGTACTTGTGTAGCTTGTTGAAAACTTGGTATTCCAATAAAAGTTTATTAGTTACGTTAGAAAGTTCCTATTAGAGTGTGCATTCGAGATTGGATAGGCCTTGATCGTAATATTTTAATATTGTCGTTTTTCAGTTTCGTAAGATGACCCAACTTTCACAGATTTTCACTATACTTCAGGATTTACAGCAATCAATACCCCCTGCTCAAGCGAATAATGATCTTCTCAATACTCTTAGGGTAAGTTTAAGAAAGTATTCATAGGTATGCTCGTTAAAAGTTCCCCTTTCCTCTCATACATCCCTTCCATTTCTTACTTTTATAATGTGCAGCATATAATATCATATTGTAAGCTTACTTTCTATACGAAAACAGTACCCCAATGGCATATTATCATTTTTTAATTTGGAAAAAACACCGTCTGGATACCTCTTTACTGTATGTAACTTGGCAAGTCATGAATTGTCAATTAATTGCTCACAATTAATTGACAATTCATGACTTAGAATAATTGTACAAGTATACACGTAGTAGTCCGTATGAGCATTTTATATTAGCAAATTATTTTTATTTTTATTCAGTAATTATTGATGTACCTAGCATTAATTCCGCAAAAGTTTCTAATGATATATTTCTCATTAGCGTGGGTGAATGGGATTCATAGGTTGACTTATTATACTTCTTTGCAAGAAAGGAAGGCGTAAAAGTAAATAGAAATGCATTTACTTGGTCATAGTCTCATAGTCATGCCATGTGCATGCATAAATAATCCTAATCATCCTAATAATGTAATGCAGTGATGTGGCTGTAAGCGAGATACTCAAATGATACTACGCAACCTCCTGACATCCTACTACTACGTCTTGTTGTTGTACCTTGTACCCCACATCATTGTGTTACATACGTACATATTATGCTATTAATATTGTATTCTTTATTGGCAAAACCATTAGTGAACACAATGTCTCAGTATATATTACCTCCGCAAAAAAAAACGCCAATTATTCTTATGTTTAACGTAATGATTGATGAAAACTGTAAATGCCTTTGACCTAAATTGACAGTAGTAGAGGTGACCTTTAAAAATTTAATAATATATTATTGGGTTACCATTTAACATTGAAATTATTTTTGGCTTTGGATCGTCTGGCAAGTAAACTTGGACATTGTGTATAAAGGAGCAGTGTATATTGCGCCTGTAACTTTATGTGCGATAAAACAGAAAACTTTGCACATAATATTTTACAAATAGAAATGCACACTTAGTAGAAACCACAAAGAAAGAAAAAGAAAGGTTCATGGAGCGACAAAATTTTATTGATGTGAATGTTATGCTTAAGGTTTCATTGGATTTGGCTTACTCCGAAGATGAGATTTACGAGCTTTCACTTTCTAGAGAACCTAAAACTTCTTCTGTGGTAAGTAAAGAAATATCTTTTTTGTTTCATCTATGGATTTATTTTCTCTACTCGCTGTCTGTATAAAAGACAACCCATACATATATTGCTACTTTACTATACGCTACGGCTCGTAGTGATTGTTTTATGGCTTTCATTTCCAAAGACACTTTATTTTACTTTCTTTATTACATACGTTTATCTGCCGAACAACTATTGATTTCGCTACACAAAGCGTTCAATGTGCTTTCTTTAGGGACAATGTACAAATTATTTTGTGTCTCTGTGGAAAGTTGAGGTAAAAAATTAGCTCATTGTGTTACACAGCTATGGTACAATTAAAAAAATGCAGCATATCTAAGTATATAGCAAATATACTATGTAGAGAGTTTTGCTTATAGTTTTTTGGAATATACTTCAACTATACCATAGATTTTTATTTCTTATACACTGCAATGCTTGTTTGCTTGTCAATTTGATTTTAGTTACATTTCGGAAAATCACATCAATTATTAGTGACTATGCGTTCGTTTTTTAGCTCTTGAGCATAAATTAAGTATCGTGATATGCGCTAGTAAATGGAATGCTCATTGCACATTGGCAAAGGAAATTTGATTGCTTGGGGATTGGATTTTAGATTGTGATTAATGCAGTGGCAGAAGTAGAAAAATCAGGGCATTATTGCATCCAAGTGAAAAAAAACGGTCGTTGATAATGGCTGACTGACTGACTATATGCATTTTGTGCTCTATGTTAGTAATAAACTTGCATTAAAACTATAAAGTAAGAAGATGATTATGTTGTAGGCTTCTCCAACTCGTACCCTTGCTACAGACGCAAACGGAAGCTATGAAAAGCAGGTGCAGACCATGGTGGATGTTGTTTTTCGAAACTACGACAGCAATCACGACGGTTTTATCAGCAAAGACGAGTTTCAGGCGATTCTTACTAATTTTCCTGCTATTGATGCTTTTTTTGTACTGGATGAGAATCGGTACGTTACGCATTTCATGAGCGGTTGACTAGCTGTTGATTGAAATGAACTATATATATCTTATAATAATATTACCAAGACTGTACAAAATCACAAAATTATATGCAACTCTTCTGAATCTTCCTTTGTGCCGAATTCGCACTGACTACAGTAAAACCGTCCTTTTAATAGATAGGTAGCTATATTTCGCTTTGTTGGTAGGTTCGTTGATAGAAAACGAGAAAGCGAGAAAACGCTGTGCTCGCAGTCCCTACATTTAATTTGATGAGCTCTTTTTCAATTTCAATTTTCAACTAGTAAGCTATACAATTTAGTTATACACTAATATTTCCAAACGTGTACAGATAGCATAATCAATTACTTCTTTGTAGTCACTTTTTTGCAAAATATTCTTCATTCATAGCTAGGGAGTGTAAAGCAAGTGAAAGTAGACGGAATGAGCTCATTCTTTATTAATTCAGAATTAATTGAGAATCTTTGCGAATCAACTTTTCAGAAATATTATGTTCCATTATTAGGCAGTTTAAATAGACGCGCGTCTCTCAGAGGACTAGATAAATTAGTGCATTAATGAATACGGAAAAGAATAAGAATTTAAAATAGTTTTTCTAAGATGTCGTAAAATCTAATATGTTTTGGCACGCGTTACTCACATCTGCTCCTCGAATTCGTCCATAGAGCTAACGGACTCTGAGGACTATGTTTTTGATGAGAGATATCATAGGTTAGTTATTTATTAGTCAACATATTTTGCATTGTAATGATGATATAGATATAGATACCCTTTCCTACTCAAGGTTAATACGTGCAACTAACCTATACTTATCCTATTACAAATAAGGAGAAATCAAAGAATTGCATGCACAACCATGAAATGTTTGAGTGGCCAGTTCTGGATGTTCTATTAATTACTTACTTACAATTAGCAGTAGTGCATATAATTGCAACGAATAGCAATTTATCGATAGATAAAATACTCTACGATGAAATGTCTATTTAATAATTAACTAAGTAAAATTGTTATGTGGAGCAGCATACTTATTCTCAAAATTACATTCAATTTAATTATGTGTATTATGTAATGTACATGTAATTTAGAGACGGAATGATAAGCAAATTGGAAATGGAAAGGTATTTGCGGAATCGTAAAAGGGCTGGCACAAAGCACAACTTTCATGAAACAACTTACTTCAAACCTACTTTTTGTATTCACTGCTCCGGATTGGTAAGTCGTTAATCATTACTTTTATCTCACTTTATTTTCACTATTTGATAACCCGACCGATTTCCCACCGTCTTTGTTGTGATATTTTGAAGTATGTCCTTATAGACGTTTAAAAATCAGAAAAAAGTGTAAATAGAAAATGCTTTAAATGTAACTGAGAGTTTTCGTGAAACCGTCGCATTGCTTTCACTTGGTAAACTGAAGTGAAAGTCAATACGGTGTCCTATATACATAAATAGAATTTTTAGAATTATATAAGAATTAAAATACGTCATTTACATGGTAGCCGTAATTCTAAACTAGATGTCTGCTAATAGGCGATTATAAAAATGTATAAGCTTTAAAAAGTCTACATCAAAGTGTTTCATTTTCTTCGGAACTTGATTGTTATTTTCTTATGTACTTATAGCTATGGGGGTTGATTAAACAAGGATTCAAATGTCGCAATTGTGGAGTAAATGCTCATAAGCACTGCAAAGATTACATGTTCCACGAATGTAAAATGGGGCAACTCCTTTTCTTACCAACAGCAGGTAAATAAATCTTTGTTGCATTTCTAAGATTTTCCAAGTTATTTGTGAAGTAATGTTTGATACTGTTTTATATGGAACACTGAATAGAACCACAAGCAAAGAGAAAGGGATTTCGAAGAAGAAAGAAATCGAGCAGTCAGTCAGAATCGGGATCACCGCCAAGTCCAAAACTATTTAATTCATTGGAACAATTATCGCTTAGTGTTGAGTCGTCCGATATGCCCGCATCTTCCTGTTCCGGGTCGCAGCCAACTTTGCAGCAAGATCAGAGTGCCAATTCCTCTTCCACTTCGAAAATAAGGAGGTCAGGATTTGCCCAGCATTCTACATCTCAACCCTGCAGCGTTGTCAACAGTGTGATTGGAACAACATCAACCCCGAAGGGTGGTCGTCGATTCAGCGTTTTGGGCCCAGTTCGATCATCGCAGTCCGTCCCAAGTAGCCCCAAGCTAGGATTTTCAACGCTGTCGATTCCATTGTGGTCTCCGTGTAGAAGTCTCTTCCAATCTTCATCGTCGACGTCCTCCGCATCCGCTTCCACTGTTGATCAATCCTCTTCTGCTGGCAGTAGTAGCTTTGGAAGTAGAAGCGTTCGTACATTAGGAAATCTATTAGGCAGCCCCGCTTCTAGTCATAGGCAAAAAGGGTTAGGGGATTCCGTCTCCAACAATACAAATATATCTCACAATCAGCAAAAAAGGCAAATAGGAGGCGTTCGGTAAATAGCCATATCCTGTTTATAATTACCAACTAAAAAATTTCAGTTTCACATTTTTCTAAAGGTGTAGTGGGTAAAAGATAATATTGTGTTCTCTAAAAATGAACTTAATGCTAAAAGGCCATATCTATCTATTTTGTAAGTCTGTAGATTGTGTAACGTCGAAACGAATTGCATAGAATTATTGGAACTCATCATCATGACATGTACTCATGTACATGTACCATGTACCTACCTATATTACTTTATCGTTCAAAAAACCTTAAAAGTTTTACATGGGCATCGGAAAAGTTTAGCTGACTACAAAACAAACAATTTCATTGTCAAAACAATCACCACTCTATTGCAGTAGAGATCATCGTGCAACTACGTAACTCAATTTGTTTATAAGTAAGATTAATAATCCGCTTCAAAATAATTGGATTTTCTTCCACTTCGATCTCATGTTTAGTGTAACTGTTACAATTAAGTAGGTCCTTAAGTATGTGAGCCGTGTTAATACGGTTCTTCCATTCTGATAGTAAAGATTTTGAAATCCTAGTACTTATCATGGTTTAGAAAACTTACCTAACTTACATTAAATGGATTGATTCTTTTAAAGACAGACAGAAGTCCTTGCCCGTATAAGTATTGAACCACTCAGTATGTAGTAATGTGAAACCATATAATACTACCGAACTCGTATTACTATACATTAATAAGGTTGCTAACTCTCTTTTTACTATTTGTATGTATAATAATGTATGGAATATGTCAAAATATACATTAATAATTAATGATTTTACATAATATATATTATGTACATTTATCATCATTGCTGGCAAGAGATGATAACAAATAAAACTATCACTTATAAATAATAGTTAGTGTCGAGTCGAGTTTATAGTAGTTTAGGCGCTGATGGTCCTCATTATCGAGTGAAATAATATTATACAAGCTGTAACATTCGAAACCGTTGGCTATAATGTTGTATGAATTCTTGTGTGCATAATGAGTGTTGCTAATTGTACTCGTAATAATATTTGTGACTGTTACGTAATTAAATTATATACATCTGTATATACTTAGTTCATAGGTACACCTATCGAATCAAATCATAGAGCTGTGCACTCACAATAAGTGCTGTGAAATGATAGTAAATCTTCATGTGCATTGTACAAGATTACAATATTTATTAGCGTAGAATTTCGACGTAAATAAAACCGTGGGAATCATTTTGGCAATAGTACCAAATTGCACATTCCAAAGCTTTGTTTTAACTAACTAACAACCCTCTTTTATCATTATCATTATCAAATACATAAACAGTAATTCGAATTATGCATATTATGGGCTTCTTGATAGGGGCTGATTACATGACTGAGAGCTGAGGAGGGCTGCTGAGAATGAACCACAACCGCACAATGAATTACTTGGACAAATCATGTGGGAAATCACCGGGGGAAATGGAGAGCAATTTTTCGGTGTTAAGGTACTTCGTAAAAAATTAGTCAATTTTCAACTTCTGACACTTCTGACAGCAGTAATACTAGGAGAAAATATCAGGAAAAGTTCCTAGCGCCTTATACTGAATACCTTCATACTATGTATAATAAATCCTTTGTCAAGTCTTTCCAGGTAATCTTTCTCTTTACATGAACAAAAAATTAATTTTAAGGGAGAATCAGAAAATCGAAATGAAAACACATACACATGTTGCAATAATATTTGTATGTAAGATGGACAATGGAAATTAATAATCGCAATTTCCAATTAAACATCAAAATAAATGTCAATCTTCATGTGGTAGGTACTAAGGACTTACAAAACATGTCTTTGCATTTGCATTCCATTAAATATTTGTCGAATCCGCACCTGTGTATATACTCCAAAAGCAAAAATTATTCATAAAGCCCTATACCAAACCCTTCTAGTATAAATTGCTTAGGTTTCGAGTGGAAGTGAAAATTTTCAACCGTTTTTGCCTGTAAAAGGAGAAAACAGTGTTGCCACCTTTCACTCAGCCAGCGGAAATAGCGACTTGATTGTGTAGTTTTATTAGTGGCTCACTTGTGCCAGCCAAGCATGAGGAGCTCCACTTACAGCGGCGGGAGCGGGAGTAGAATTTCAGTTCTTATTTCTCGTGTTTCCTAAGTTTTCTACTTTACAGTTAAAAAGATAACCTTTCGTTAATTTTAATTCTTACATATGCTTATTACTGACAATTGACAAATTCTTGCATTTGAGAAACAATGTTGTTTCTAATCGGATTAGGTTTAGGGGATCCTTCAGATATAACTGTCAAAGGTTTAGAAATAGTTAAAAGATGTAAATATGTGTATCTGGAAGCTTATACATCAATATTGTGTGAAAACAAAGATGAATTGGTAAGTACCTTGCCTATTATTAATATATTTGATCTTTACCTATCACCATTTTCATCATATCCGGGTAAAACACAGACAGAACGAAAATTATTTTAAATACAATATACGACTTTCATCGCTTTCACTTCAATGACCAATTTATTTGTTTTGTATGAATTTAGGGAGACTTTTTTAAGAAGGACATCATTGTAGCCGATAGAGAGCTCGTTGAACAGGGAGCAGATGATATTTTGAATAAAGCCAAGACTGAGGATGTTGCTTTTTTGGTTGTCGGTGACCCATTTGGTGCTACAACACATACAGATATCGTTTTGAGGGCTAAAGAAATGGGAATTAACGTTGATGTGGTTCATAATGCTTCGATAATGAATGCCATTGGCGTTTGCGGTCTCCAGGTTCGAAATTTTCAACAATTATTGTTAATTCTATAATAATTTTTCTATCATACATCATAATAATTGTGAGAGCTGAGATGTCTTTAAAAAGGAGATAGAGCCGTCTCAACTTCTCAGTACATTCGTTGTGTGCAATGTATACAGTTAGTTAGGAAAGGAGTTAGTGAGTTAGAATACAGTATACAGTCGGAAATTGAAGCGTGGAAAAGGAAAACCTTACAATCGTACTTTCTCCAGTAGTATAAATCAACTCACTAACACCATCGACAACTTTCACCGTTGTCTTCTTTATTTATGATTGAGATGGTAATAATAATAATACATCTAAAGAAAGGATTAGCGATGCTTGATCTGATCTGTTTTTGAAATAAAACTAAATTTCGAAAGCACAAAAAAATTGTAGATTAGTGTATTTCTATCCATACATATAGAATAGTACATGGTATCTTTCTAATGCCTTGGACTACTTGGATAATATGCAGATCCAAAATAGCCACCCACAAATTCTATTTGAATAAAATTGGATTGGAGATCTTAAACTAGACACTGTAGACGTGGGCTTACTTACTATACTATTTACATGAGATTTTCCTGAACAGCCCCAAGATCGTGACCAATATCAGGAAAAGCAGCCAATACTTAGTATGTCACCTACGAAAATGTTAAAGTTGTGACGAATCTTTTTGAGGTGATGCAAATAAACATAGAATTATTACTAAATTGCATACAAACAGAAACATAGAAGATCTGAATCAGAGCAGATGGAAAGGATTGAGGCTAATACATACATACATACTTGCAGAATTAGATTACCTATAAATTATGGTTTCATTACAGTTATACAGCTATGGAGAGACGGTTTCCATCCCTTTTTGGACCGAAAGTTGGAAACCCGATAGCTTTTTCGAAAAGATATGCAACAATAAACGTCGTGGGTTACACACTCTATGCTTATTAGGTAATATTATGTATTTATTTACTTGCCAATATTAGTTATGTTTAAATCTTTGATTTTAATGAGCGTGAGTCTTGTCTTACCATTATAATAAGTATGAACGTGTACAGATATTAAAGTGAAAGAGCCAAACCTTGAGAGCATGGTAAAGGGGAAAATAAAATATGATCCGCCCAGATTTATGACCGTGTCTCAAGCTTCAAATCAACTTATAGAAATCATCCGCACTTTGCCACAGGACTCAGAATGGACTGGTAAGAGAAATGATGAAAAAATGTGCCTTAAAATATTAGTACGGATAGCAGGGCGAATTCTGCCGTTTGTCTTGGGATCTATGGATCTTGTCTAAATAGATATATGACATTTTAGGAGTATTGAATGAGACAGACGTTTGCGTGGGAGTAGCGAAAGTGGGTTCCAAAAATCAGAAAATCGTGTCTTGCTCTCTGGCGGAAATGGAGTCAATGGATCTAGGCCCTCCGTTACATTCCCTAGTCATCTGTGGAAAAATGCATCCATTGGAAAGTGATTATCTTGCTCTGTATCAATTAGCGAAATAAAGTAAACAAATATTTACTTAAATATAATGTCCTTTATCTTTTCCATTCCTCAGCAAACAAATAAATTACATACTAGAACAACTGGACATTGAAAACATACATGTCAATACATGCCGACTACTTTAGTACAATATTATCTTTAAATTTTGCATACACCTAGACGAAATCATGGAACGTTTACCAAATACCAATACTTACGCAGGTAGAGTATAGTTACACTTTTGACAGTAATAATTAGGGATAGTCTTTATTTATTTATTTATTTATGCTATTCTGATCATTAGCACTCTAATTATACGTATGAGAAATCTTCATAAGTCTGCAGTATGATTTGTGGACCCCCTCATTCCTAGCATGTCTTCCCCCTAAGCTAAAATGGAGAACAGTTAATTTTTACATCCGACCTTTCTCCTTTCAATAAACTTCAGCTCAATGGCATATCTCTGTCTATGTGTCGTCGTCCGACATATAAATTAGAATTACAAACCCTGGTAAACAATTACAGATACCACATTATTATACTATACCACAATTCTTGCGCTATCGCTATCATCTAAACTGAAGTAGGTACACTTATTACAGCTAAAACATTTAAAGCAGCAAACTATTATCTAATAAACATTTACGTATTTAATTTACATTAGACAAAACATATAGACCATGGTCACAACAAGTACAAGATTGCTTTCACTCATGCACGGTCTGTTTTATCTGCCACGTTAGTAAGGAATCACCCTAAAGACAAATCACAAACTTTCAGATTGTGATTTAATCTGTCTCCTATTAAATATGTGAAAGTGATATTGGCCAATGCGCAAAATGTCAACGGCCAAATGACAATTTAGGAGCAAAAATATTATATCCCTAATAAAGTAGGTTAAAGTAGTAAATTATGTCCTTTCTTGTGTGTGACTTACACAATATGACACAAAAATGTGCCAAAAATTAATAAAATATTATTGTGTCCCAATACAATAAATGCAGGCTTAGTTAAAATCAGTGTAAATCAGTAACTTATTTTTGAAAACCCACAAACAGCAATCGTAATGTTAATTCCCAGCAATAATGTAACACACAATAATGTGACAGTGCAATAGTGGTTAATAAAAGTAATAAATAATTTCATATACCGTTTGCGTTTGGTATGTACCATTTTCGAAATCACAATCTGTAAGTTTTCGGCAAAGGTGTTTTTTGTGGTACCTATACGGTTTCCCTAATTTACTAACTTGGAAATTAATTTTATCCTGTCCAACGAGATCGTACATAGCAATGTAAATAAATTAGATATACACTTTTTACTTACATATTATTATGTGTATTATTATAATATGATACAATTGCAAGTAATAGATTTGACTATTTTAAGCATCTATCTATGTACAAATCTTTCTTTGGGCGAACGTTATAATATTATTACTTAAAACTGAAGTATCATTAGATCATTAAACTAGATAGTACTCTTCAATAGTCCAAAAAAGGTCCTTCATCTTAGTATGTTACGTGTTACGATATATAGACTTATACACAGATTTACAATAAGGACAGTATAAGTATAGTTATTTTTGATGCCTTATATACATATAATATCATGTTATATCTATATTAACTATGTAGGTATTAGGCATTTTTCTTGTCTTCAAAGAAAAAGTATCTGTTCCGACGTATACACTAATATATACCTACATTACAACTTTATGCAACTTTTTACAGATACACATACATTGACATCCTTTCAACGACCAGTTGTGGGATTATAATCTTGAACAGTATTATCTATGTACACTACAGCACAGTTAAGCAGGGGAATAGGCTCTGTTATGTCACTGCCTTATAATTTGAAATGATTCTACGTCCTAGTGGCCGTGATTTGTGGACATAAAAGTATTTGCACACAAGTATTTAGGTAAATAACGCAAAGAAGAATGTTTTTGTTTCTATATTCACGGATTATTATACAAATCTTACATTAATTCACAATTACGCAGTATTGCATCTTATTGCATGCAATAAATAATCAAGGATAATAATTTGAGTAGACGCAGTCACACAAATTACACTGGATATAAACACACATATATTCGATGGGCCACTTTACTCTGTAAGAAAATGAAAGAATGAAAGGAAGTAGATACAGATCAGATGCATATAATAATATTATTTAGACAGTATTTACTCTTTACATTAAATAGGCACATTAGCATACATACAAACACGTACACTTATCATTGTGTAGCATCACCCCTACACAGTCTCACAAAGCATAAACGTAAACCAAAATTAATTTAACAATAAAATCTTTATTTCCCTTTTAGTAGCATGCTCATGCTACGCATTGGCCTGAGTGTCTTCAGCTGGCGTAGTCGTGGCATTTGAAAATTTTTGCAGTCTTCTCTTTCTTAGTTCATCTTGCTCACTCAAGGGCATTCCTCTTGTAGCTGAGTCCGAGGAACGACTTGGACCGGGGTTTGATGAACCTGCAGTCTCAGACGCGTTTGTATCTGCTACCGGTGTAGTTATTTTGACTCCCTGTGATGTACCGGGCTGTGGCTCCTTTTGTGCATTTTCCCCCTCTGTGGCTGCATTAGTACTGTAAAAAACAATGCATCATAAGTATCTATAGCTAGTATACTATATGTATATACCAATTGGAATTATGGGGTTAACGTTGAAATTATTTATTAAATTCATAAAATAAGGCAAAGACAGCATCAGGTAGTGACAATCAACCGTGGCCCTTACTCATTTCTAATGACAGGTCCCTATGATCCTTAATTCTTTAATATCGTTAATACATAACAATATCATTTTAAAAATCGATGAAAGTGTCATACGAAGTTCTCTCACAAAAAGAGAAAGTGCTGGCAGGATTAACACTAAATATTCTGAACATAAACTTCATGTTAAATCGTTACAATAACAAAAGTAGGGGAACATTAGTTTTAACTGAACTGAAAGTTGATATTAGTTTTTAGTAAATTCTGTAATGTAAGAAGATTCCACTTACTTAACATTGGTGACTACTGTAGCATATTGCTGCATTTGTACCACCGCTGAATCTAACAATATCTGAACGTTTCGGAGACACTGCAAACGCGCTTCAATATGTTCTCTACTGGTACCTTCCATACGACGCAACTCTTCGTCACTCAAACCAGTTGTGTTCAAAAGAGGTGGTGGTGGAGGAACTGCGGAAAAACGCCACATTATAATGTAATCATTAAATATAGCCGATTTGAATACAAACAAACTACAAGTGCATATGTGTACAGTAATTAAACAATAAATTTTGATGTCATAAATTGGGAAATTCTGTATAATATTTTACCTAATGGGATGAATGGCATTGGTGGGACACCGAATTGTCTATTTTGAGTTCCTGTACTATCTGCTCTCATTTGTGGATAACCGAATGGTGGAAATGGTCCGAAAGGAAACTGGAAAGGTCTGGCAGCGCCAGGGGCTTCGGGGTTAGGACCGGGAACTTGTCCTCCAGCATTTTCAGCCGCACCTTGTCCATTATTTCCAGCGGCGGGAGGTGCTGCACCTCCGTCCGCCCCTGCAGGAACGTCCCCTCCTTCCGGGGCTTGATTATTACCAACACCTATTAAATATTTATCGTTTAATAAATAAAGTAGATACGTTTTTGATTTGTGTTGCAATTATTTATACTTTATTACCTTGCTGTGGAGCAGGTTGTTGAGCCCAAGCTGGCAGGCCTCCCCACATTCCTATACCAAAAGGAGCCTGACCTGCAGCAGGAGCAGCCCCTCTGAAAGCAGGACCTTGTCCAAACGCTGCGAATTGATTGAAAGGTTGGAAATTTCGGGCAGCAGCTGCTGCTGGAGGTGGTACACGAAGTACATTTAACCTGCACGTTGGACATGTTTGCTGACGTTGAAACCAAGATCTCAAGCACGACACGTGAAATATGTGGTTGCATGGTAATTTTTTCGCACCTACAATACACAAAATAAATTATAGCTCAGATTAGAAATAAATAAATAAGGAAATAATTTTACTTTCTACACTCAAATTCACCTCCTGTCATTTCCTCTCGACAAATGATACACACGTTGTCTGTTGCAGCTAATTCTTCGGCGGTAACATCAGGATATAAATTATTCATATTGTTTATCGCCCTTCTTGACATTATTACATCGTTAAGAGCTTTCTTAAAAGATCTACATTCATTCAAAGCACACAATAAGTACACGAAATTCATTCTGCAGAATTATGAAATAAAATTCAAGTGATGGGTGGGTACCGTAACGCTAGGTAGGTTGGACGGAGGGCAAACAGTGGCAGAGTATATATTCGGACCATTATAATAACAAACAAAATGTACAAAACAACTTTAAAAAGTCCTGCAAACATAGAAAATAATTAGGTATAATTATACACAATTTTTCACTTATCATGCACTGGAATAATGCGGGATCTTACCGATGATGACTTCCGTATGGAGGACAAATACGGCTTTATTTTCCCAAGGAGTTTCATTTTGCATGTCGATCAGGTGGAAAACGTACTTGGCCAATGTATTTAATACGATTGTTGTGAGAATTGCATACTCGAATCCAAAGACTAGTTGCACAGATGCCCCCTTTGTAATGGTTGATTGATATGCGACATTAACGAAGTACACGTCAAGTGCTAATAGTAACGATAAAAGACCTACAAAAATAGCCACATTTATACATATTTGATGGGTCACAAGGAAAATTATCAGTCTACGCACAAGACGATTAAATACCTAATTAAAATTTAGAATAATATTTTAGAACGATAAGCTTACTCAGTACTCGAACATGAAAAACCCACGTAATCACTGGACTCCTCTCCATCTGCGCAAATTAAATAAATGTACGTTTAACATTGGAAGAAACGTATAAAGAAATAATCATAAAACGGTAATGACTGCGTGCAGGTGATTGAATTTTAACAATATAAAATAGAAATATATAAGATCTTTACATAGTCAACTCTTTCTTCTGCAAGCCAGTGAAATGACTTCAGAAACAGAAGCAGCGTAAAAAGCGCCAAAAATTTCGGGCTAAAGTCATCTCGAAAGACTGTAAATGCTAGACAAGTTTCCGTAACGGCATACCAAGACCTCTCCACCAAATGCTAAAAATAAAAAAATAAATTAATATTGATAACAACATCGTCTAATTAGCGGCACAGTCAATTCTTCATCAAGATTTTTTTACTTCAAATTCTGCAGCCCTCAGTTGTCCAAAAAATAGCTTTCGAAACAATTTCCCCATCATCACAACAAAAAGTAGAGCTTGTGCATAAATTACCTATAAATTATTTAGAGAATCATGTCATATTACTTGTGTCACACTTAGATCAATAATATAATATTATTATTTTTATTAGACAACATAATAGGCGAGTATTACATGTGAGAAAGAGAAACAAAATACTTACTGCCATGCTTGGTTTTGACTTCGTAATATAAACAACAGTGGGATAAAATTGCTTTTTCTGGTAGAATGCATTTCCTACGACTAGTGATGTAAGAAGGGCGCTTCCCACGATCCATATACTCCAACGAGCCCACCACATCTTCTACAAGCTGTTGTGCTACTATTTGATTTGTGCAGAGGAACTAACTTTATCGTTTTCGAATACTAAAGAAATTTTTACGTCGCCAACTCCGTCAAAATTAAAAATATGACTCAGCTTACATCCATTAAGACTGAAAGACCAAACAATCTGTAAAATATAAAAAGAGAGCAAATTAACGTTTACTTTATCAGAAAAAGCATGCAATTGTGACAAGCGAAATCCGTTCATAAACCCATTAATCAGATCAGTTATAGCTATTAGGAAAAGAAAAATGCAGCATTTGGAGAGGGATAGGGAAAGAAGTTTTTACTATCTACATATTATTATAATACTATATTTTTATATATATACTACAATCTATACTATATTTTTAAGAAGACGGATTTAAATTAGCCAATAATTATTATACTGTTCAACATTTTTTAAAAACTTAGATACAGATAGAAATACGTGTTAATTGGTTATAGGCGAAATTTCACTTTCACTTCAGCACTTTCACTTTACTGATGGCATTTCATAAGAAACTTTCTCCACATCAACAAATTCCAGTCGGTGAAAGAAACATGCTTCGTTGTTAACGTGGGCAAGTAGAGCTTTATTTATGTTCATGGCCGGCAACCCGGCAAGTGACTGAAGTACTGAAGTGACACATTGCCAATTACCAATTGTAAATTGTAATTTGTGACATTGAGCTCAGTCAGACACAGACAGAGCACTAAATACGTTGGAACTTTGAACTATTTCGTGTAGCTTTGGCTATTCCGCGAATCTACTAAGGACGAACTGGAAATGAATTTTCATTGGGACTTGTCAGCTTGAAATAGACTACCTAACTCTAATTGCCTAATTGGGGATTTCGTGACAAATCACTGCACTAGATAGAGTAGGCAGCCTATTTCAAATTGACCGAACATTTCATTATTAGGGCTGATTTTTTGTCAGTTCATCCATATAGGCTCGGTTCTATGGGGCTTCTGGTTAGCAAAATGGCCAAATGAAAGTATAATGACCAGATTCTTATTCTGACATCTGATTTTAAATTATCCTACTACTAATAAATACGCCAACTCAACTATCAACTGTCGTGTCAGGTATTGACTGACGACTTTAATTCGGCCTTTCTTAACATTTTAACACCACTCGTGTCGTCAGTTGGGTTTTTGGAAATTTCAGGTAATTTGCATTGCATTCCACCTGTCTAGAATTGACAGCTTATTACTATCACCTATACGATCATAGCAAATTAATTATATTTGCAAATGAACAATAAACAAACCCGTGTTTTTAACAATCGTTGACAATTGACTGATCAACTGATTATGGATAACGGACAAAGTCACTGTACCAAAATATGAAACAATACAAGATACTATACAACATACAAAACAAACTACTTTTCAGCATAAAATAAATGGCAAATATTGGATTCACAATCAAACAAAAACAAGACGTAAGGACAGACAGAGGAGGTGACACGTACCAATTACCATTCACTAAACCTCAAAACTCCTGACATTCTGAACTAATCTGTCTGTATGCTAATTTTGCCACTACACAATTATAACAAATAATTATAGGCTCTCATAACCTGCTATCTGTCAGCTGTTAACTGATTACAATACAACAATAATCCCACTGCTCAACTTCATATTAATTTACAAGTAGAAATTGAAAATAACATATAAATTTGATTAAATGTTAAATGACGTGGACTTACGCATTACGGTCAGACAATACTCACGTAGTCACGTGCAACGATTTTATGTTATTTAATAGCCAATAATTAAAAATTTCACACATCGGGCATAATAGTGGATGATGGAGGTAACTTCAAGAAATTCTTCCTACGTCGGCAGTCGGCTGTTTCCGCTATGGGTTGGTTGCTGCTGCTGAAGTGTTGCACTGATCCTAAATGTTGCTTTTTGCGATGGTCCTCCTGGTTCTTCCTGATGTTTAGGGTCGTTGATTTGACAAAAGATGAGGTTTGGTTTCTGTATGTTGTGTTGATGGTTGGCTGATGCAAATGTTGAGAAGTAAGATCAGATGCGATGTTGCAATGAAAGACAACTGCACAAAACCCAAGCAATTCAAAATGTTCAATCAAATCCCAAGCAACCCAAACCAAAATACACAAAT
>JABASI010002950.1:0-17913 GCA_019776505.1 Tomocerus nigrus | reverse complement strand
CAAACCGGAGGAAAAAAGAAATGTGGGAAAACCCCGAAGATTTCTTCGATGACGATTAGCGACAGCGACTGTCTGCTTTGAAAAATGAAGGGTGGGGAACAGTGAAACAGTGATTGAGATACTATATGCGGCAAAATCCAATTGCACGTACATACAGTTTTTCACTTTTAGGAACGGAAACAAGCAACAGAAATAAATTTACGAAATCGACAGCTGACAGCTAAATTGTAGAAAAAAATCAAATTTCACAGTGCAGTTAAATAATATGAAGTACTTGCTCCCATTTTGAATCTTATCAAGCAATAGATCTTCATACAAATGTCTTATCACTTATAGCATTTAAACAAAGTACTATTCAAAAGATATATTATATGATTGATGATTATAATGTTTAATGATTGAGTTGAGCTTACGTTGATTTTTGTTTTCAGTGTCAAGTCAAGTGTCAGTTTAGGCAGAGTCCCCATTAACAATTAAAGTTAATTACCAAGCAGAGCACCTAATATTTAGTTGTGTGGGTAGTCTGATCTTTGAAGCTATGTATGTCATGTACGTACGTTGAAAATTGAAAGTTGAAAATTCCTGTCTGTGGCTCACTTTTAAAATAAAGTTGAAAACGATGGAAAGCAACAAAGAAATCAAATTGCTTACAGATATCGCTGAATTACGAATAACCATTCAAAAATTGAAGAGGAAACTAGACGTAATTACTGGTTGGCTTAATTCCAAGTTTGGTAAGTTGTGATTTTGTAAGTTTGTGAGTATGAGCCAGCAAGTAGCAAGTATTTATAAGCGTTATTAAACATTAAATGCAAAATATAATATTAGTAACAGTTAATGATCAATAAAAACAAACGCGAAATCGTAATGATCTATGTATCTTATAGTGTCTTGTATATTATATTTCAGATAATCTACCAGTAGATATAAAAGATGTGTTGTCATATGACGATTTGTGCACTGATGCAGAAAATGGGTCTGACGGACCTGAGACTACAGCCATCAAAATGGAAAGGGGTAATTAATTAAGGAATTTTTCATTTTTTGTCCAATAAATATTTATATGAAAGATTTTAACGATGTAACTTTTCTAAATCTCATAAAAGGTGATATGGTATTTTTAATTTATAACTTAATCTTTTAATCTCTAGAGACCCCAGTCACCCCACCGCCTTCTGACTTCGTTCGTTTCATGAGTGAAGACACTGAAAATGCCGAGTAAGAATAATCCATTGACTATTGTATACACTTATTATGAATCAATATCAAATTAAATTTAAAAAAATCATGCAGATACTTATCGATGACGCTGGATTACGTAGTGATGGCACAATAACAGATAAATTTATTTTTTAGGGATTCGCCTTATAAAGACGTTCCGGTAAAAGATGAACAAAATTCTGACGATGAATGTAGCGATGATCCTCTCGGAGGATTAAGCCCACCTCATTCAATTGGTGTGGACAATGCACTAAGCAGTTATTATAACCAATCTGAATCTCTAAAAGACAAAGGGAATTCAATAGTCGGGAGGCCCACGTCATCAAGAACTTTGGTTGTTCTCCTCCATGACATTAATAAAACAAACCAAAGGAATAATAGTGGCACTGCCAATGGTAGACATGTAAATATTCTCAGAAAACGTCAGAGGTTGAAGAAAAGAAAGACTTATCAAGAGAAAATTAACGAGCTATTAGGGAAGGCCGTGTTAGACGAAGCTGGGTCACTTGGGGCAAGTAGTCAAACCTATTCAAGATTTTCAAGTTCTAGTGACGTGGATCGTAGTAATAATGAAAGTCACACATTCCGCAAGAATTTTCAGGCTGAAGCCAACCCGAAAAGTCATGGACGAATCGAGCATGAAAAAACATTCCGTTGTCATTTTAGTGAATGCGGGAAGTCATTTATATATGAACACTCGTTTCGAAGTCATATGAAGTACGCCCACCCTGATTTTAAACTTTTGACTTCAAGACGTTCAAGTAAAACCATTGGCACAAGCCATTCCTCGTCATATACATCCTATTCAAAAGAGCGTCTTCGTCGGAAACAACCAAAAAGTACAGAATTTAAATGTGGCAAATGTCTAAAACTATTTCGAAAGGAAAGTGAACTAAAAATCCACGAAGCTAAAAAACATGATACCAACAGACCATACCTTTGTCATTACAGTGGTTGTGAAATGACATTTTTGCATAAATTCTCTTTTATGTATCATATGAAAACTTTTCATCCCGATTTCGTTTGGACTCCAATAAGGCGTCGAACAAGAAAAGGCGTTTTGGGGGAATTTAAATGTTTGTTTGACGGATGTGACAAATCATATATCAAAAAGCAGAGTTTAGTAAACCATCAGAAACTAGAACAACATATGACACAAAGTAGCGAGAATGAAAATGAAAAAACTCCTAAGCGCCGTAGATTCACTAGAAACAAACTATGCTGTCAGATGTGTAACCAACAATTTATTGACAAACCTACATTCATGACCCACTTAGAGACATATGGAGATACTTTTAGGTGTACGTTCACTGCTTGCGGCAAATTATTTACTCGCTTAAGATATCTTCGTGAACACCAAATTATGAAAGGCCATCGAATGACATATGAAAAATCGGAAGTAACGTCTAATGACGACAGAACGATGGACAAGGATAATATTTTAGCGGAAGACAGGAATAAAAGTTGTACAGTCGATGAAGAAATTAAAACTGATGCTTCAGGTGATGCAAATTCTTTGCTACTTTTTTGCCCACAATGTGGAGAAGGCTGTACAACTAGAGAATTGCTGAATGAACATGTTTTCCATTCCTGCTACAAATGCAAATACTGCAAAAAACCTTTTGCGTTAAAATCGGAAATGGAAAGGCACGTTCTACAATGTCCTGGAGGAAAGAAAAAGAGTTACTACGTCAAAGTAGAAAAGTATAAGGACGGAAATATTATCTGTGTAATTTGTCAGTCAAAATTCACAACGGAAATTGAATTAGAAAATCACGTGGTTGAACACAGTGTGAGATTGTTTGCGTGTAGTCATACTAATTGTAAAAAGAAATTCGCTGTCGAAGAAGAAGTTCAGGAACACGAAAGCAGGCTTCATTGTGGAACGTGCTATAAATCATATCCCCATTTGGCTAATTTTAAAGTGCACAATGACAAAGAACATCTAGGACTAGCACAGTTCTCTACAGCCGAACATTTGTCATTAAACAATGCCGATAATAATGGAGCAGCTCGTCGGTTTGAAAATGGATTACAATGTTTAGCATGCAGTGCACTTTTCGAAAGATATGACTTACTAAGATTTCACGTCGAGCAAGGATGTCATCAATGTCAGTTTTGTGGACTACAATGTAAAAACGGAGGGATTTTGAGGCAACATATAAAACTCCACGAAGGAATAAGACCATTTTTGTGCAATATTTGTGGATGTGGATTTAGCAGGAAGCACACTCTACAGAGACACATGGACTCAAAGCACACAACAAACAAGAAAACATTCAAGTGTATGTCCTGTGATAAAATTTTCTTCAGTACGGTCGGCTACTTTAAGCACGTCAAAGTTCATGACGCTGGAGGTATTCCTAGAAAACAGTGTACAATTTGCGGCTTCGATTTTGCAGATGATATCTGTCTTCAGAAGCACATAAGTGCAATTCACGAGAATAGACGGCCATACTCTTGCCATTTGTGCGAAAAGAAATTCAAAACTACTTCAGCTCTTAAGTATCATGTCAAAACTCATGACAATCCGAATGGCAGGAAAAGGGGACTGAATAAGGATGTGGACGATTTAGTGGCGGCAGCCAAACGACGAAATATCCAAAAATAAATATTTATTTATTATTCCTATTTTGGGTAGGCCTTCGCGACCAAAAAGGTTAGTCCCACGACCACCTCGTATCCCTATAATGTTTCATCGGATTTTTTGTAAAAGAAGGCTCACGTCATTATTCAAGCCTATCCTGGCCACGCACGACACTTAGGTTGGTTTCAGTTGGCCCAGTTACATGTGTTTTCCCACCCACTCCACCAGATACCAACTAACTCGATCTGTATGGATAAAAATGAGAAAAGTTGATTGATGGACATCTACAGATGAACAATCCAGAAGCAAAAAAGCGCCACAAGGCGCACAATTTTTAAAAATTTCATTTGAAACGCTGTTAGTGGCAGATGTTTTTGATGCAAAAATATGAATTTAAGTCACATAAAAAGGCGCGACACGTTTTTCTGAGTTTCAGATGAAAATTTTAGAGCCTTGTACTTGTGTGTGACCCTCCGTCGGGGATAATTTTTCTTTAGATGTCAATCAACTTTTCCCATTTTTGTCCATTACTCCATTACAATTACAGATCGAGTAATTTGGTATTCGATAGAGTGGGAAAACACACACAACAGGATCAACTACATACAAATGCATACAACACCGAACCTTAAGGTTTAAGAGTTCTATGCTAGTGTGTGTCAGATTATCATATATATATATATTAATTCTATGGTGTGTGTTCAGTTCAGCGTGTCCGGGTCCACTCCACATCCAATGAAACATCAGGATCCCTCTAGATACTCCGAGATACGAGATGGTTGTGGGACACTGTCCTTTTTGATCGTCCTTTTAACATTTAAATGTTAATTAATTATCCTTAAAGCAGATTTTATAGTGATATCGATTGATCGATGCAGATGCGTCAGTGTTATACAGGTTGCTGACATTTCAGGTGTGAGTTATTATCGCGAATTCCGTAGTCGTCATATTCGCAATCGTAAATAAAAGAAAACTGCTTGGGTACCAAAGTACCAATGTATACAGATTGTATTAAAATTTGTAGTATACTTCGTTACGTATAATGAATAATGAGTACACCTATTATGTTAATGTATTTGTATTATGATGTAAACGTACTTAACTGATAATCACTATTTTCGTTTTATAGTATATACCTATATAATAATAATATTATGTATGTACCGTCTGGGATTTCGTTGTTTGCTAATAAATTCTTTGAAAGTCATTGACAAATATTTAAATCCTTCACTTCAATTTAGGATAATGAAACTTAACGGGAAGAAGTCAATCAGCAAAACGTGGTCAACTATTTTAGTTCTTGGTCATATTTAAATCCCCACGGTAATTTATTCATCTCTTCATCTTGGGACATAAATTCACTCTCCAACCACGCATTATATTAGTAATTAGTGTATTAGATCTCTTTATCTTTTTTTGGTAAGTTAAAGCCTGTCTTAATAATATATTCCTTCTTGGTGCTTAAAAAATACAATAATGTCATAATATGCAATATATTATATGGAGCAAGGTTTAAATATTTTTAGTGAATTATTGCAATTTTTAAACTCCTTTATTATAAGGTGTCATAGGAGGGTTTAAAGCTTGTCTTAATATATTCTTTCTTAAAGCTGAAATTTAAATACAGTAATGTCATTAGTCATTCATGGAGCAAGAATTAGATATTTTTTAATGTACTACTGCAATTATTTAAACTCCTATAATAAGAGAACTTAAATATAGTATTAGGTAATTTTATATACCTAGTAGGTAATAAATGGTATTGGAAGCTTTACTAATTAATATTGGTATATTAATAATAATTACCGTAGGTACGTAAGCTATAATTATGTAGTTTTGTATATACCATAAATATAGTCATAAAAAAAGCCAAAAAACCATGATTTTCTTGCATTATCAGTTTTAAAAGAATCATTTATTCTGTGTCTATGATTTGAATTGAATCCCTATTGAAAGAATACATACATGCAACAATTAAAAATACAGAAAGTAGCGAATATCAGTAAATACTACAAATCAAATAAATGACTTTATGCATTAAACATAATTTTATTATTTCTATTTTTACTGAAAAATTTATTTCATGATATTGATGGAGTGGAAGCTGGTTTACGTCGCCGTTTGGCTACTGCCACTAAATCGTCCACATATTTGTTGAGGCCTCTTTTCCTGCTATTCGGGTTGTCATGAGTTTTCACATGATATTTAAGGGACGTAGTGTTTTTAAACTTCTTGTCACACAAATGGCAGGCACAGGGTCTTAGCTGATCATGAACAGCCCGTATATGAGTTTTGAGGCTGCTACTAGAAGAGAAGTCGAATCCACACAATGTACAAAGTACTCTTTCAACTCCTTCAGGGTCGTGCATTTTCATGTGCCTAGTATATCCAAGGGTCGTGACATATGTTTTATCACAAGGGACGCATTTGAACGTTTTCCTATTTTCTACATGCTGTGTGCTTGTGTGCCTTTCTAAATCTCCCTTTTTTATAAAAGCCTTCCCACAAATATTGCACAGAAACTGTTTTTCTTGTCTATGAACTTTCCCGTGCACTTCTAAACCCACCCTGCTCGGCCACACTTTCCCACACAACTTGCATTCGTAGCAACCTCTTTCCAAATGATATTTAAAAGTATAAAGAGACGTACATAGTTGCTTGCATTTGGAACACTGGAATTCAGTTTTAGAAATTCTAGTTGATTTAGTATCAGACGTATTTTGTGAGAAATGGGCTTGTCCTCCGTGAATTTTTTCGTTGTGAACGGTAAAATTTGACAAATGAGGAAATGTTTTATTGCACGTCTGACAATGAAGCTTATTTTCGTGTTCATTAATCTCTTCTTCGGAAGAACGTTTTTTGTTACAGCCAACTACTGTGCAATAAAACGCTTGCACTGTGTGCTGAATAACATGGTCTTCTAAATCCTTTAGAACAGTGAAATTCATTTGGCATAACTCACATGACAGACCCACAACAGTCTTTCTTGGCTCAGTTGGCTCCCGAATTTGATATTTCTTGCTACAATGTTTCGAATGTCCATCTCGTTTATGGATTGAAGGAAACGGCCTTCGACAAAATTTACACTTACAACAATATTTCAAAATATGCTCATTTAGAAATTCTAGATTTAGGCAGCCTGTGTTGCATTTTGGACAAAGGAAGGTATTCTTTTCACTGTCCTCTTCTGTTTCTTCAGTACCTGGATCCTCGTTTGCTTCATTATCCTCTTCTGTTTCTTCAATACTTGGATCGTCGTTAGTTGGTAAATTATCAGATTCTATATGTGTTTTTTGCTTTGAATTTTCTGGTATTGCAGAGGCGAGACGACAACCTTTAGAAATGTGACTGCGACATTCTTCTGGTGTCGAAAAGCATTTGTAACATTTTCTACAGATTTTACCACCATCCTGTACAACTACATTTTTTTTCTTTTTCTTCCCTGTTCGATATCCCTTCGTCATAGTAGAATAGTAATCAGAATGACAAAATTTCATGTGTACAGCAAAAGTAGATCGAGACGAAAAAGATTTTGCGCATTTTTTGTAATGGCAATGGAACTTTTTACTTTGATCATGGTCTCGAATTACATGCTTTTGTACAGAAAGTTCTGTTTGATATGATTTCTGACACACTGCACATTTATAGGAACTTTTTGTGCGTTTATTGGAGGTAATTGCAGGTTTTGATACTGTTGGTGGTGACTCGGTTAAATTAGAGTTGCGTGGTGATGCCAAAAAGGATTTACCACTGCTTCCTGACGATCTTAATTGTTGGACAAAATATTCTTGATTCTCTGTTTTACATTTATTAATGTCATGCAAAACTATGGTTAGTGTTTTCGTAACGTTGAATTTTTTAAAGTGTTGATCTCGTAGAAATTTTTCATCAGTACCGACAAAATCCGGTGATTCCTCCTTGACGTCGTAATCGTCGTAATTCTCAATACCTGAATAAGATGGACTCAGTCCTCCTAACGGGTCACCATTGTCACCCAGAAGAGATTCATTCTTGATTCCGAAATCTTCTACATACGAATCACTGAAACAATTATGCAAAACGAACGATACAACTTTAATTTCTCCTTTTAAACAAAGATATTTAATTTATTACAGCGAATAGCACAGTCATAGTCGTCGATTAACTTACGTTTGTTCATTTCCCAAGCTGCTTCCGTCCAAAACCGATTTTCTGTCCGAATTGAGTTTTTTATTAGAAGGGACCAGGTTTTGAAAATCTAAATCAGTTGATAAAACAAACTATTATTTATTACTTACATACAACAATGCATTCATGAGATCTAGAACAGATTTAAAATTAAAATATAATGAAATAATCATGTATTTTATAGATTTTTGAAATTATTATATGTTTATTGCTGTAAAATAGCGCTAACCGTCAGTATTTTCATTTTCAATGGTACCAGAATGACGCTGTGGAATTTCCAAGAAGCCCGCAGAAGAGCACAAGTCGTCGCATACGGATAGAATATTCGTTATATCTTGGGGCAGAATATCTGTTAAAAATTCAATTTCAGTTTTGTCTGTTCATAAACATACCGTTTCATAATTTTATCACTATCAATACCTACTATTATCTTTTACATACGCGTGTTCATACTTCATACACTTACCAAACTTGGAGTAAAGCCAATTATTAATTTTGTCAATTTGGTCTTTTAATTTTATAATTATAGCACATAGTTCATTTGTGCTTTTTTCAGTAGTTTCCTTTCCTTTGGCCATTCTAATGTTTCTTGAGCCACACAGTTAAAATTTGCCAGCAACCAAGTCAATCTGCAACTGCAACTACAGTCAGTATCTTCTGTGAACTACGACCTAAATTATAATTATGAAATAGAAAATTGTAAAATAAAAAATATTAAAATTCATGTATGTGAGTGTATTCCTTGATGTATACAATACAAACATATTTGATTATTATATATCAAGAAAAAAACATATCCGAATATTTAATACCCTAAATCAAAAATGAAGTCCCCCTGATGGGAAATTTATAATATATACATTTCGAAAACATTTAGTGTGAATTTACCCCACCAGTGAGAAAGAAAAGGTTAATAGTTTCATTGTTAGCGATTTTCTCGTTTTCTCTTCTTGTCTTTTTCTGTATTTCGGGATTCTAATAAGTTTTAACTTTGGCGCCATTCCATGATATTTCCTAGACCTAGATGTGCAGTTTCCATGCAGTTTCTTAGGCGGATTCCGGAAATGGAAAATTTTTTCTGTCGATCCCATGGATTTAAGAGATATACCCCGAAATTGGTTCTATCTGTGTGTATTGAGTTTGGTAACACCAAAGGGTTATGTCCATATTCATACCATACCATTCTCCATTGGGAAATACTCATTGAAAACAATATCCAATAGTTAAGTAGGTTACTAAAATCTTATATTCTTTGCATATCCTTTATTTTTTCACTATGTATTTCACTACACCGAAGTAAATAGGTCAATGATGTGTAAATAAGAGGTTAGAAATATTGTGTAGGCTGTCCGTTTTTTTAATCGACTCAGTAGGGACTATTGGTACTTATATCAGAACCTCGAAATTGGAGCAAAACAACGACGTAGGTCAACATTACACCCAGGGCCTACAAAATCAATGAAGAAAGACACATTTTAATGGTAACGCCAAATTTTTGTATTAGATAGACTGCCTAATATTCTCTTTTAAAAATAACATTTTAGACACACATTATTTAGCAGCAATTTAAATGATAAAGACGATTAAATACTATTTACATGGTTTAATTTTTACATTATGTACGTGGGTAATAATACTTATTATGGGAATTGGTCATTTAATTATCGATATCACCTATCACCGCTAAATCGTACTTACTTAAGTATTGGGTGCATAGTGCATATAAATATAATTGGTTTTTAATTATAAATTAAGGTAAGGTACCGAAGTCATAAGCGATCTGTTGATTGTAAAAAATCCTCCAACGCTAATACAAGGTGGGCGATTTGAGATTCTTGATAAAAGAAGCTGAATCTATAAATTTCAGCATTATCATTTTAATTCTTAGTTAATTATTAGTACAAATGAAAATTACAATGCTGATTAAGCTAAAGAATATATTATTTTGCCTACTTGAACTAGATTATAGCCATTAAAAAATTTCTGGGGCAAGTTTTGAAGTTTGCAAAGCATTAGCACATAGTTTTCAGTTATATGGCCACATTCAGTGCACAATGCGTATAAAGTGGTTAAAAGTAAAGTTATTTGAACCACTAAAGCAAATGATACAAAATAGTCCAATTTAATTGTCAGTAGGATGAATAGAGCTCCTAAGAGATTAAGAAACAGCAGAGAAAATTCAATGGCTAAAGATTTATGAAATTGGTTAGAGAAGTCGGCAATAATTTTCTCCAAGTTCATTAGAAGCTGCAACACAGATCTAATCTTTTCGTCGTCATTCTTGTGTTCTGTGTTGTTTATTAGTATCGTGTTTGATGTATTGAAATTGAATTTTTGTTGTATAACTTCATTTGGGATAGGATGGCTAAGTTCATCAATTTCATTTAGCATGACTTGCAATTCAAAATTGAAAAGTTTCACAAAAAATATCAACATGACTGTGTTTGATAAATGAAGAATTCGAATAAAATGCTCAACACCGTCTTTAAAAACCATGAAAACAGTCCGCGGGACAACATCGTCTATGCTGGAAAAATAACTTTGTCCAGCTACCAATACAATTCCCATTATAGAATAAAAAATTATGCGGTTTCTTAAATCTTTCGTAATGCTTGCTAATAAATAATTATACTTCAAATCAAAATCTTTGTTTATGATGATCAAATTGTGATAGAAATGAACCATAGTATTCCAAAAGATAATTACTTTTTGAGAATTTATTATACCTAGTATTCTTAAAAACACAGTAAAAAATAACAAGCAGTAGTTGTTGGCGTAAATAATCAGCAATTGGGTCCGACTATCAATCATTCCAAGATATTGTTTTAAGTCTAACGCTGAATGTATAACTGAAGTCATGCATACTACCTGAAGTAATATATTCCATAAAATTGGAAAGCAAAACAGTTTTGACTCCAAAATTCTCAAATTATTTGCCTGTTTAATATTCAACAGGTAATAACCGCTCAGTCGGCCAAAATGGATGGCAAATGCACCAATTTCGATTAGCTGATCTTCGTCAATAGTGGACATTTCTCTGTTCATAATAACAATAATAAGCAATAATAATTGCGACAATTAATCTTTGTTAGACTTGAACTGATATGATTATACCTATAATATTATATTCTGTATCCCAAGAAAAGATTTAATTAAAGTAAAGTAAACTTTTAAGTAAAATTCTTTCCTATATAGTTTGTTTACAAACTTCTAAAAAGAAACTGTGGATAGTGGTGTCTTTACGTAGGTACCTTATACATTCATACTGTGGTGAAGGTGTTATAGTTATGATAATTGTTTTGTTCTATTTTGGTGACTAAAAATAGATATCCATTAGTTGCCTGGTCCACTAATTCATTTTTATAACTGATATAATTTGATAAGATAATTAAGTCGCATTTCACATTTCATTTTGTATTAACTTAAAAGGTATAACTGTAGGTATACGCCTATAGATACGAGTATACCTATGTAGGTAATTTAGGTAATGCATTTATTGGTTGTTTTGGCACACGACAAGTAATAATAATGTCATTTAAGTTCCATAAAAATTATAATGGTTCTTAAAATTATTTGCATATTGTATAGCCTATGACAATAGTCAATGTATAATATTAGTAATTAGTGGGTGTACTCTAGTATTTATTTTTTAAGCTACACCCATAAAAAATCAACACTAGGATATTCCTCTTTGTTTTTACTCGATTAATTGAGTCAACTTTTCATATTTTAATATTGCACCAAGTCATTACGATACGAGTATCTATAGCCAACCATAATATGATGAAGAATAAATCCATCATATAATGTCAGGTTTCCATCCACCAATAATATGTAGACATGATGAAGTCATGAAGTGGTACATAAATAGTTTGCCTTTTACTATTAACATACGAGATTTCTGTTTTACACTAGAGTCTAGAGTACACCTCTAATTAAATAATTTTTAATATTAGTAATTAGTAATTAGTAGTAATGTCGGACTAAAGATGGTAATTAGTAAATCAGGAATGTAATGCTGGAAAGACTGAAAGTGTTTATTTTTGCATTTCATACAAAGGTATACATTTACACCGAACTGCGCATCCATAATTCGTTAATCGAATATCAGAAATCATAAATAATTAGTACTTAGAATACACATTAGTAGGTAACAATATATTAACCGCCCGCGGTATATTCTGAGCAAAACAAAACATTTGGCAAAAAATTGAAGTAGAGTATAATTCTGAAGTTTCGCTTAAAAATCAGTTAAATTGAAGACTTGGGATAATTTAATAACGGGATTGGATTCGGATGGCGGGCTTGGCTGGTGCGGGGCTGTTGTAGGATGACAAAACTCGGGCGGCTGGAGCTGGAGCGGAATATGAGTCTTCCGAGATGGAGTTTTTGTTATCTTCGAGAGACTTGAGGATCTCAGCAGGGATTGGTGGGCTTGTGGGCAAATGGGCACCTTTGGCAACGAATCCATTTTCGTCGGCAGTCCAGTTGACTGTGTAGGTAACACCATCATCTCCCAAAAATGAATAAGATCCTGAAAACAATAAAGCGGTGAAAATCCCTCCATGATTTTACGACTTATAACTAGCGAAGGTACCTATGATTAATAGTTTCTATTTATTTATACCACTGGATACGCTGACTGGACCTTCTTTGTCTCCTAAATCCTTAAGGACAGCAGATTCGGATATCTTGGTGCCATCTCCACTTTCAGATCTGCAAGCACATAAAAATAATTATTGTCCATTTATTAATTAAGTAACAATTAAATATTATGCTCTAAGCCATAACTGATCTTACTGAACGGAATAAGTTCCCTCATTGTCGTTATTGACGTCCAACTTGAGAATTGGGATTGGGGCCTTTTTCATTTCAATCGGTTTTGATTCATAAGAAGACAAACGGATGGCTGGTGCTGGTGCTGATTCGTATGAAGACATACGGACAGCCGGGGCTGCTCCATATTGGGGGGCAGCATAGGCACAAGCAACGATAACGGACAAAACGGCGAACTGAAATATCAAAAAGAGAAATATTTATAAAATTCTTAAGGTTTATTAAAATGCTAATTATAATTTATTTCTGAAACTTACAACTTTCATTTTGAAGGTTTGAAAATTGTAAAACTTTTGGAGTTGTTCAAACTTGGATGGATAGATGAGTTGTGATATCAATTCGGAAACAGTGTCTTCCTTTTATATGATTTCGTCATGCAAGTTTCGTGGCAAAGGGGCAAGGTCGACTCACAACACAAAGTTTAAGGAACTGATGTTGTGAATATCGTTTCATTTGTGCTATGACTTAAAGGGTCTAGCCGGTCTATAGGTACTTGCTATTTATTTGTTGTTGTCGGCCTTGCACTAGGATTTCGGGTGAGATGACATTGAAAGGTCAATGTTGGAACATCTTCTCTTTGTATCATCTCAGACACTTGTGGTGTGAAAAGTGTGAATAGTAAAGGTCATGTGAACTTGGTAGCCTGAGTTTCATATTAGATCTGCATCTTTATTCACTTAGGTATTCATTGTATACCTACTATTACTATTAGAAATTAGGGATCGTTCAATCGTTGGTTGTACACATTTACTATCTATACAGAGATACGATATACACAATATTCCTATATTTATATACTTACGATTCTTTTACTTATGCGATTACAAATATATCCGAAGTATTCTTATAGCAAAAGCAAATATTTTGAAATGGTTCATCATAATAACAGTACAATAGGATGGTGTTTTGGAAAGAAGTTAACTTGTGGCTCTATGAATACAAAATTCTCTTAAATAAATATTTTTCCAATTTCCCTGCTAAATGCAAATGCACTTTCAATATAAAAGCAAACGAATTGTATTTACATTTTGTGGGCAATTTGGTGTAGATATGTAAATTGAAGGGTTTATACAATAATATTTATATTTGAAGAAGATTTCCGGACAAAAACGTATACTAAATAATTCTATAATTGGAAGTGATCTTTCATAATTTCTGTAGTTTCAATTGTACTTCAGCAGCCGCAATTATTTTGGATACCAATATCAGAACTTCGAAATTGTGCCAAAACCACGACATAAGTGACGATTACACCAAGAGTCTACAAAATTAATAAAGGAAAGCATTTCAATACTCATTTTAAATTACTATATGTTACTAAGAATGAATTCAACTACTAAGTCTCGTATCTATTATGTCTATTAATAGTAACTAAAATATATTTTTTACAGTATATTTTGAGTGAGTTCAATTACTTTGAGTGATAAAATTAAAGAAACATTACTGCACTCCATTACTGCACTACATAGAACATTTTTTAAATTTAATTATGTTATCAAACTATTTACCGAAGTCATAAGGGATCTATTAACTGTAAAAAGTCCTCCGACGCTGATGCAAGGTGGACGAATAGAAATTCTTGATACAAAAAGCTGAACCTTAAAAATAATAATTACAATTTTAAATATTTAATAAGACAATTGAAACTTGAAACTAACAGCACAAAGGGTAACTGGAGATAGTTGGCACTACTAATTGAAAAATATTTGTTATTTTTTAACTAAAAAGTTCCCTTTCAAACATGAAATTAAATACACGAGAAAAAACAAAATAGATCAATAGTATGATATTTTAAGAGAATATTGGAAACTTCTATGTTTGCCTCTCTAGCCCAGACATTTCCGCGACCTGTGCAATTTATCTGTAATGTAACCCCTTTAATGGTAGGGATGATGAATAATATTGATTTTTTTTTTCAGATTGATAGTTGGGGATGGGGATTTAGGATTATTCTATATTCTCGATTTAAGATATGTTCCAAAAACTACAAAATGCTGGCGTAGTTAAAATTGTGTCTTTTGAATACTCACCAGAACTTGAATGTAGCCATTCAAAATTTTTTGTGGCAAGTTGTTAAATTTATAAAGAATTAATAAATATTTTTCGGTTATAAGGTCACATTCGGTGCACACCAAATAGAACGTAGATAAATGCATTACCATTTGCACAGTTAAAGCAAGTATTACAAAATAGTCGTATTTAATCGTCAGTAGAATGAATAGATTTCCTAGGAGATTAAAAAGCACCAGAGAAAACTCTATGACTAACGCTTTGTAAAATTGGTTAGAAAAATCTTTAATTATTTTCTCTAAGTTTATAAGAAACTGTAGAACAGAACTGATCTTTTCTTCATCATCGTTATTTTCCACTTGGTGTATTATATTTAAGTTTGCATTATGGAAGCTGTTAAACTTCTTGTATATAATAATTGATGTAATAGGCTGAGCAAGTTTATCAATTTCATTCAGCACAACTTGCAATTTAAAATTGAAAAGTTTCACAAAAAATATCAACACAATTGTGTTTGATATATGAACAGTTCGAACAAATTTCTCTGCGCCTTCTTTCAAAAGCATAAAAATCGTTCGGGGGACTACTTTGTCTACACTGCCATTATATATTTTCAATTGTGTTTGATATATGAACAGTTCGAACAAATTTCTCTGCGCCTTCTTTCAAAAGCATAAAAATCGTTCGGGGGACTACTTTGTCTACACTGCCATTGTATATTTGTAACGTTATCAACGTAGTTCCTGTAGTGCAATAAAACATTATGTAGTTTCTTAGATCTTTCTTAATATTTGCCAATAAATAATTATATTTTAAATCAAAATCCTTTTTCAGAATTAATTTCAATTGTGAAAAGGAATTTACTACGGTCCCCCAAAAGTGGAGCACTTGTCTGCAGTTTATTAGGCCTAGTATTCTTAAGAAATTTGTAAAAACCAGCAAGCAAAAAATGTTCGTGAAAATAATCAGTGATTGTGTTCGACTATCCGTCAGTCCATTATACAAATATTGTTTTAAGTCTAAGACTGAATCCACAACTGAACTGATGCACGCAATTTGAAGTAATAAATTCCATAGAATTGGAAAAGTAAACAATTTTATTTCCAAATTGCCAAATTTATTTGTTCGTTTAATATTTAACGGGTAATAACCACTTAGTCTGCCGAAGTTGATTGCAAATGAACCGATTTCTATTAGATGGTTTTCGTCAATATTAGACATTTTTACCTTTGAATTTAAATCCCCTTATTTTAGAAAAACATAAATGAGGAGCCCTATTTAATATTTTAATTTGCTCGACTGGATTTTTTATTTCGTCTAGATCAAACTAGATTAAGCGTTCTGGTGGTGAATTTAGTACAATTTGCTACTTATACATTAAATTAATAAAAGTAATAAAAATATGGTTTTGCATATAGGTATAGATACCTAAGTATATAGGTAGTGTTCAATTTCTGACTTTTATTAGCCACACCCATGGACAACATTATATGTCCATTCATTGGCGTTTATTATCTTAGCCATCGATTTTCATTAATATTTAGTAATTAAAAATTTTTGGAGTGCAGAATATCCAAATCGATAGGGTGAACTTGTGTAAGTAAGATATAAATTTCTTTTGCGGAACAGTCTAAATGTTATATTGTCTAAAAATTACATTTAAAGAAAATTCAAAGTTCATTGGATACATGGAAAGGAAGCAAGCAGGGTTACCATTTGTTCATTGGTGAATTGAAGTATGGTTCAGAGGTCTTGTCGAAAAGCAGAAGGCCAATAAGTAGGTCACTTCGGCCTTGAACAAGGTACCCAAAGGACAACGACCAACAAAAAAGGGAAAATCTGTCGAAAAGTCAATTTCTTTAATTATATATCTACGTTCACAAATGTATTGCGACGGTTGCAACAGACACAGACAAGATAAAATGTAAAGCGCTGTCCTTTAGTCATTTCATATAAAATTTATTTTTAGACCGACATAAACGTATTCGAAGCATCATACTAGGCTTAACAGAGTGGAATTGGATTGAATCCATTCTGAGAAGTCATTATAATATTTGCTAGCAGAATTGGCAAAAGTAAAATACCGACGCAAAATTATCACCTCCCTTCCGCCAGTTAAATTTCGGTTCGGAAACGTCTATACTCCGGCGTTTGTCTTGCTAGATACAGCAAGATGTATGCTGTTGTTGATGTTGATGATGATGGGTTACAGATATGAATGATTTTAAGTGGCATTTAATTCCTTAGATACTTTTTTAGCTGCTCTAAAAATATAAATATGGTTTATTTGTCCGATTATCTATTCCACCTGATTGACAGGTAATGCAGAAGGCGTCAACGAAATGTAGTTTTCCAGGAAATGATCGCAGGAGAAAGAAATTTCTATGTTAATTATGTAGGACACTGTTGCAAATGTTGCAATGATGAATCTATCTTACTTAGAAACATCAATTCCAATAAGTATATAGACAGAAATAGAACTTTCTCTTTGGACTTCTTAGTACATTATTGATTTAGTAATTAAATAATGAAATTGCAGGCTTTCCTTTGGCTTTCTTGAATAGGTAGCTTCACATTACACGTTCTCATTTTCATTTCACATCTATAGGTGATACCACAATGAAATTGTGGTTTACCTTTTAATTTTATAGCAGCCATTCCTATATAATAAACGCAGATAAAAATTATCGCTAGCGTATTCCTACTAAAAATACACCTACCTATGTATTGATTCGTAAATAGCACAAATGCTGCTCAAAAGTATTTTGGTAGGTAGATTTATTCTTTCACATACACATTAGTATACTTAAGTCTTTACCGAAATAATTAACTATATACCCAAACAGCACAAGTTCATGGCAAATCCAAGTTTTACCCCTGGTTTTTTCCAAGATATGTGGAGTAACCATGGGGATGTGGGAGAAGGTAGGCTCTTGCGAATGTTTGAAAGTTAGAATTTCACTTTTTTCTTTCTATATTTCCTTTGCAACACTAGGGCAGTTGACTGAAAGCCTGGAGTTGTACCGCTAATACAGACTGGCTACAAAATCGTTGTTTTTGTAGCCAGTGGAAAAAAAGTGAATTTTTAATTT
>JABASI010002949.1:0-17924 GCA_019776505.1 Tomocerus nigrus | reverse complement strand
CCTTATACATTCCTTCTGAAGCTATTGTTTATTGTTAAGACTTTTTTATGTGGATTTAGTTTAATTCTTATATTGCGCAGCCAGCAATTCCTCTATTTTTGCGAATAATTACGATATTACTTACACGATGGTGGTTATAACAGGGTTGCACGAGCATGTGTTAATACATTATGTATTTTTTTAGTTACAGTGATATGATGAATACTATAAACTTTATCATTGCCATTAGATAAGGATGCAGATGAATTAACATGACATGATTATGTAGTGGTTTCCTTATACACTGAAGCGTAATAATTACAAACAATAATAAAATGAGGAATCTATCAAATGTTTTTTTTTATTGTTTCTCCGTAGACTAACACATATTAGGCTTGTGGATTTACTATGCCTTATTAAAATTGGTACCTCCTGAACTACCTGATCATCTTAACAGATTATATTTGAAAGGTAATAGTTAATCCTGGATGTCTTTTAAATGGAACATATACATTGTCATTCTGCTGATGAATTTGTATATATTAAAGTTGTGACAATAGTAATATGTTCTTTTGTAAGAAATATTATTGTGTGCACTAACGTCATAGACTGAGGTCCCGATGAGCAGTAAGCTGCTATATTATATTTTATTTACTTACTTTCGTTTATGAACTAGCGAAAAAGTTGAAATCTACTAACGATATAGTATTTGATTTTGTTTGAAATCCCTCCTTTAATTTAAAATAACTTTTAAAGACGTTTACAAAGCCAACAACCAAAGCAAGTTAGTTGCAAAAATACAATAGAATTGTTTTATTAAGTATGGGTAAACAACCGTAAAAGAGTCGTAGAAATGGTTTAAATGTATTATTATTAGTTGCTAAACATATTTAGACGAACCGGGTTTTATCGTTATAAAATCACCCTTGGTAAGGGCATTCACCCTTTTGCACATACGTCCAATCTACAAAAAAATTTGAAAAATGAATCCCAATTACAATGAAGAAATATTACATAATATTTCTAATATTACGAGATAGATTCGAGAATTTACCTGAGTACAAACACTGTTCATTGTTAAAAGCACATCGATTAGGAAAAGTTCTCATTGAGCCACGTTTATCAGACTTTCCACACACTGGATCGAATTGTAAAGTGCAAAATGAAGTACAGGCCTTCTATAAACGTAATGCAAATATATCACATTTAATTAAAATACTTGAAATAATATAATAAGAACATTATTTTAGTATATATAGTACCATTTTCAAATAAAGTACATTTTCATAAAAATTACCGTTTGCCGACGTAAGCGACCCGCTTCAGTATCCCCGACAAATATTGCAGCAAAAATTGCCACAGTGAATAACAGAGCGATTTTTCTTTGCATGGTGGAATTTGTCTTATGTAAGAATTTTCAAAAAATATGTTATTTCTCAACAATGAATTTTGAGAGAGAGAGGAGACTTGTTTTGCTGGTTCCAGCAAATGGTTTTAATGTTAGTTGAATGTAGGATTTCGTATTTATACAAATGACACAGACCAGCTAGTAAAATGTAGTCATTCATATGGAAATGAAATGAACAACATTCATACGTAAAAGCTAGCACGATCATATGCTATGCAAGTATGCGAAACATTTATTATTATTAAATATTTATTATGACTTAGATGAGCTAGTGGTGGACTGGTGTATGGTGTACATGTGGATTTCCTGTCCATATAAATCTAAGCATTAAAAGCAAGTAATCTGAATTTATGAAAGGAATAAATTATTTACTTTATACCACTGTGAAGTTGTGAAGTAAAAGTTTTTTGTCAAATGCAGAATTCAATGCCATAAATCTCATACGTAAGTAAGGGTGTATAATTAGCGTCAATTAACAAAGCAAATATTACTGACAACAAATTTTTTGCGTACGATTTTTATTCCCAGATGTCTGACACAGAAGATCAAGTGTCATTCAAAAACGAATATAATGAAGCAATCAGTGCCATAAAGCAGTATAAATTGGTACTGGATCATTATTATAATATTGTTTGTATAACAAATTGTTGTGCTAATAATTTCGAGTCTGGCTGGAATAGCTTGAATAACTTAATAACAAAAACAACAAACTTATACTAGTACTAGTAGTACTACCTGTAAAATCATATTTGTTTACAAATAGCAACCTTTTTAGGAGAACATGGGATATTTACTTTGTGGTGTAATGGTAGATGTAATTGAGGTAATTCCCATCGCACATTTTCTTGGAATTAACTTTGACTTTCATTTGACATTGCAAATTGCATGATAAAAATGCTGTAGCCAACAGCTTGGATTTTTAAATAGCAGAATTCAATCAAGACAATTTAGGAAGCTTGTAAATGCTGTGATTTCTTAACATAAGTAAATGAATCACGGAATAATTATCCTCGGTTCCTTGACGTTCTTTCGGTTTATTTATTTGCAACCGAAATGATTTCTGCCGAGTAATAACCCTAAAAAGTATTTCGTCCAATGTAGCATGTAGCTTTAAAGTATATGTAATACAACGTGTATAATTTGAGCTTAAATATAGCATATATTTTAATATGCCAGGAAAACAAAGTTCTTGAACACTAAATTCCATAACTTTACTTAGAAGGTACATCAAAGAAATATCTGTTTGTAAATTAAGATCTATTTCTGATCTGTAGTGGCAATACTTAGAGGCATTAAAATAATTATGGGGATGTATTTGTGGAGGCTAGAAACAATGAAATGAAAATGAGATCGCTCACTAATGACTAATTATTATAGAAATGAAAACCAGATTTGTGGTCAAAGATCTTGTAATTAGTTTACTCGTACTTTTCCGAGTTCTATCTGTCTGGATCTTATTCGCGTAATCAAACTATAGTAGATAGGAGATGATCTTTGGAGGAGCAGTCTGATATTCATTGCAGCTGTTGTCTGTCTAAATATTATATTGAACCTGTATACATTTAATGTCTATAAGATCGTGTCTGCTACTTTCAAAACAGATAATACTTATAAAGAATGAAGAGGCAATAGTTGTATACGATTTACTAGTAATTCCACTTGCTACCTCCCTGGAACAAGTTAACTCAACAGATACTCGTCATGCATAACAATGCAACTTGGGATTACAGTTCAAGTTGAATGAAGATGAACTTGTAGTTTTCATGTAGAAGAATCCACACGTACATATGTTGTTATTCCTCTTAATTATGATTTATATAGGTATAGGTACTATTGCTACTGGATGGATCTGGTATTATCCCTTTGCAAAAACGTAAAGTCACAGACCTCAACAAAAATAATTCCTGGCTCAAATCTTTATGTATACCTCTATATAAACTTACTTTAATGTTTAAAGAGATAGACGCAAATAAATAGCTATTCTGTGTGTAAGTCATTAAATAGTAGAGAATGCACAAATGGAACACAGAATTTTTGTGAGCAAACTTCAGCACTAAAAGTAGTCTTTTATTTATTTTTTAAGCCATTTTGTTTCGTGATCTGACAAACTATTTTGGTTTCATTAAATTTTGTTAATATTCCAATTGTAAATGCATTGACTGTTAGTTGTATTGAACTTTGTTGGTTTTTCGGCGTTTACTTTTTGTCGAAACCACCGCCACCGCCGCCGCCGCCTCCGCCGCCACCGCCACCCCAGCCTATATAAACAAATGTCATTAATTAGTATTTTCAAAAGTTTCCCTAAAATATCTATAGATTTTATTGTACGAAGATTGAAACATACCCCAGCCTTGACCTAAAAATTGAAAGTAAAAACAAAGTTAGTATTGATGCTCAGAATTAAATACGAAAATGATACATTGTAAGTTTAGAAATTATTATGTTCTCACCGAAGTGCCCGTATTGACCGCTGCCTCCCCAATAGCCTAAAATAAATTCATAGAATTATAGTTTTTAAGATTATCAACCAATGTTCATGATATTGGAATTTTTGAAATGCTAGCTCACCTCCAGGTCCTAAGGAACTTCCATGATGATGGCCTTTGTGCCCATGTCCGTGTCCATGTCCACCGTGCCCGTGACCTCCGTGGCCATGTCCGTGACCATGATGTCCTTTCCTAATTACCAAGAACATGAGGCATTAATTATATGCTTCCCAATTATCTCAGAATGATGACTCCTTGTCATTAGAACGTTCAAACTAAATAAAACTTACTTCCATCCCAATTGAATTTGACCCCAGCCCCAGTCACCCCATCCTAAGGATTACATAAAACAAACGCCGAAAGTTTAGAGGTTTCCTTTTTTTGACAAAAATGTTGCTAATCAATCTCATAACTGATTGATAAATAAAATTTACCCCATCCGTGTCCACCGCCGCCGCCATCTCCACCGCCACCACCGCCGCCGCCGCCACCGCCGCCTCCGTCACCACCATGGCCATGATGTCCATAATGGAGATGAACTTGAGGTCCCTTCCAGGCCCAACCATGAGTTACCTTGATATCATAGAAAACAAAATTTGTTCATTGGTCTTGAAAAGATTTATACATCTCATTTTACAAAATAAGTATATGCATTTTCACAATAATTTCGATAAAATTTAGAATTTTCTACTTACATATACAGGTTCTTGCCAGCCCCAACCTCCCCAGCCTAAAAATAAACCAAAAAATTCGTTAAAATTTATGAAAATTGTATTCCTCGCAGGAATTAGGGAAATGACACTGACCCCAACCGCCGCCTCCTCCATGTCCCTTTCCTTTCCCCTTTGATCTAGGTACTCTTTCTATGCGAGCGAATTGAACTTCTGGGTAGTCATCTTCAATTGACTCGTAAACAGGGTACTGTCCATCGGCGAAAACACAGATGGACACAAAAACAAGCAAAGCCTAAAACAAAACGAAAAATATTATGTCACTGTAGTTTGAATTGACTTAGCCAAAAACTTGAACTTTATATGAATTCCTGAGATAACCTACCAAGCTTGCCCACATTGTGAAGCTTTGGCTTCAAACTACCACTAAGACAACAATTTGTATGGGAGGAAATCGACTAGATACACTTTCGGTCCAAAGTCTGACTTGAAATAAGAGGCAACGGCGAGATTCAACTCAATTTTATACAGCAATTAAAACACATTTACTGTGAACAATCTCCTGAAACATTAATGGTACACAGATGCCCTCATGAAATGAAAAACTGGGAATACATGATCATCATCATATAAACTCAGGGAGCATCAATCTATTTCTTTTGTGTATTTCCCTACCATAAGTAAATAGGTATGCTGAAGACCAAGTTGTAGTAGCCTCTATACACAGGTAGGTATATTTATTTTATTCGGATGAACTTACATTGAACCCTAGAAATCCGGTTTTCTTCAATATCTAAGATCACAGCATCTGCCTATTGGCTTCTTATAACGCTGGTCCTGGAATTATATTTAAGGGCAATGTTTCAGATTCGTGAATGGTGAAGTAAGCTCAAGAAAAACAATTCATTCGACACTAACAATCATTCTGCAATCCAACTCATTTTTTATCGCTCACTGCTACATTGCAAACAAACTTGTCTCTTTTGTTCATCTTGCGCCTGGCTAGCATCTTTGCATTATAGATAACAACTTTTAAAACTAAAATCACTAAAAGACTGCTTGGCTCATACAATTTCAAGATCATTGACATGCAACACAAGATTACAGCTCCCAACACTGATAAATTAATACACACCTTCGAAGAAAACAAACCTGATTCAGCTTAACTTAACCTAGCATAAGATTTTCAGAAAAATTAACAACCTTATAACTTCTAATCTTTATAAAATCATAAGAATTAGCTCCGATTTTCATATTTACCGAATTTAAAAGAGGCAGCTCATTTTTAACAGTTCCTTCGTATAGATGTTAAAATGCTAGTATCTACTATAATTTGCATAATGAAAATGTATATATACCTAGCCTTGAAATTCGTTTCACTAACTAGCAAAACCGACAAACCATAGCGAAATGAATTTCAATTTATCTGCTATACAGATTACAGACAACAGGAGAGCATTGCATTATCGAGGAAAGAACTTTATATCTATGATATGATGGTTGAAAAGAATAAAAGTCTTGTCTAGTTGCGTACGTTTTAAAAATAAGAAAAGACAGTAGTCCTTTCAGCAGCACATCATCACCGACTGGCCTAACTGTAAAAATGTGTGCAAACTGTACAGTTAAGGTTATATAACGTAGTGTCACATCGACATTACCAGCAACCTGAACTCGTTCGCGAACAAGAAACTATCAGCCATAATTATGCCTGCGTGTGTTTGTGTATAGCAAGTAAATACCTAAATAAGTAAAAGAACAATAAATGAAAGCACTGGCCCTTGCAAGAATAAAAATGGGTATAAAATAATTTAAGACAAGATTCAGTTAAAAAACCTAAGTCTGGTATATCCAGTTTTCTTCAGTAGTAAATATTTTATGACATCATCCACCGACTAATCTGTTTTCATACTTTCACAAAGTTACAGATTCGACAGATGTCTTTATTCTGAAAATATGAATTCAACTCTTTGTCCAACTAAATCTCATTCATAGCATAGAAAGAACTGACAAGCTACAAATTCAGGAAATGTAAAGAATGTAATGGTAATTGGACTATATAGGACTATTGGTATTACCAAGCTGCGACTAATTTTGACAGCTGAAAAAGCCAATTTCCTTCACTTTTCGATTAGATTGTGTACACCAGTACACCTCAATATTATGATTATTTTTATTTTGGGAAATCTGGAAAGATAATCTACGTTTGGTTCCGAGAACATTGATGAAAGTGCATTTTTATAAAAATGCCTTCGATTTACCAAGTTGTTCGAAATAATTAATAGACATGAGTGGATAGTAGATATGTATATGAAACCTTCATGCAAGGCTGTATGCTGTAGATTAAAGGATTTATTGCTCTTTCCTATGAAAAAACTTAGAATATTTTCTAATAATTAAATAGGTACATCAAGTTAAGTACCTGTAATTTGTAATGTAATGTAATTACTTTTCGAGTTTCACAGCAAACCTGAGAGGCTTGAGATGAGACTTGAGACTTGAGAGTTTGAGAGAGACGAAGAGACCAAGAAAGAGTAATCTACGCAATACACATGAGTGTGGCTAAAGTCTGATCTGTGAATGTGTGTGATACGGCGTTAAATGCAGTAGATTTCAAATGCGCAACATCGGCTCTACAAAGTCAAACTCTATAAAAGTGTAAAGTCTTGTAACTTGGTTTCGTGATTTTTAAATTGGATTTTGGATTTGTTTGCGAGAAATTCAGGTTTCCTTAAAACCACTAATCAAGGAGAAACTGATTAACGTCTGTTGGACTGAGGATGTCTTACTGATGTGATTTAAGGGTCTCATTACTTACGGAACTTCATCAGGTGTCAGGGGGCAGGAGACGGAGAGCAAGATTGTTTATTCATAGAAATAATAGAAAATACAACTTTCTTCGGCTAATTTAGAAAATGGCAAATAGAACTGTTAAAGATGCTAAATCCATCAAAGGAACCTAATCCTCAATACTTAATTGAAAAGATTATACGTTCCAGGATATACGATAGTAAATATTGGAAGGAAGAATGTTTTGCTTTGACCGGTAAAGTTTTTATGCTCAATTACGCATATAATTAATTTATTCTTATACTTTTGACTTTGAATGGCAAATTATAATATTTTATAAAATACAACCAAATATTGACTACCAATTTGGTTTTTATTTTGCAGCGGAATTACTTGTGGACAAAGGAATGGAGCTTCGTTACATAGGAGGCGTATTCGGAGGAAATATTAAACCGACGCCTTTTATTTGCCTCATCCTGAAAATGTTACAAATACAGCCAGAGAAAGACATCATTGTCGAATTCATTAGAAATGACGACTTCAAGTATATTCGTGCTCTTGGGGCATTTTATATGAGGCTGACTGGAACATCACTAGATTGTTACAACTACTTGGAACCTTTACTTAACGACAACAGAAAATTGCGACGCCAAAATCGTTCTGGAGGCAATTTAATTATAATTATAATATTAACTATGCCCTTTATTTTGTCAAAGTTTTCTGTGCATTTACCATTTTTAGTATCTACTTACAATGTAATATTACAAAATTGATTTATTTGTTTTGCAGTGTTTGAACTTGTCCATGTTGACCAATTTGTTGATGAACTTCTAAGAGAGGAAAGAGCATGTGACGTGATTCTACCGAGAATTCAGGTAAGGTTAATATACCTAAGATTTCTAAAGTTATCATATTTAGTTCAATAATTAAGTTTAAGATGTTCATTCATATTATGCAATGAATTCATTTAATTATTGCCTATTTTGCAGAAAAGATACGTTTTGGAAGAAATGAATGAAATACAACCTAGAATCTCCATGTTGGAAGATGATGAGGACGACGAAGAAGACATGGAACAATCTGACCCCGAAACTGCAGCTTCCAGCTTGAAGAAGGAAAATGTTTCTAATCCTAAGAAAGATTTGGCGAAGTCCAGTGAGCGACGGAGACAAAGATCAGATTCTGAATCTAGTAAGTCTAACTCTCATTCGCTCAACAAAGTTTTGAATTATTTTAAAATACATGACGTTAATAAATAAAAATGTAGATAGGTGAATGTTGTATTGTTTTCATTGCTCGTTAATTATGGTTCTGTTGTGTATGTAAGGTGATGAAGACCGCAAGAGACGTCGCCGTAGTCGTGAAAGAGACAGAAAAGATAAACCAGAGAGTTCTCGGGATAAAGACAAGAAAAAAGACAGGAGCAAAGAAGATTACGGTCGTGACAGACGTCGGAGCAGAAGTAGAAGCCGAGATAGAGAACGTGAGAGGAAGGACAGAGAACGCGACCGAGACCGGGGTCGAGATTACGATAGAGATCGAGATAGGTCAGGGGCTGGTATCCGAGAGCGGGACCGCGATCGCGAAAGACATCGGGATCGTGCAGGCGAGAGAGATAGACATAAAAGTAGCCGTAAACATGATTGGTAATATTTGATTACTATTTTCTGTATGATCTTGTAGTCTCTGTATGCATGGAATTTGTAAAATGTAACATAGTATTAGTTTCATAGTTGCAGATCCACCTAATATTCCAACTCTGTAATTTTTAACAGATTTTTTTCCGTTTCTATTCTATTTAAATCGTTTTTTTGTTTCTGTCAATATAATTCATGTGGAATATTAAATAACTTGTATATAATATCATTTCTAAGCCAGAACTGTTAAATAATTAAAAAGATTTCATTTTGACTCCTGCCTTTCAAATCCCAACTAGTCATTCACAGTTTATTCACTAACTAACTCACGCACTTGACTTACTGTAGGTGTAGGAATCTCAATTTTTGTGATGTAATACTTGGTAACCTTTGTGTATACCTATTTACACTATATCTACAGTCACAGTATATTTACAGTATATCAGTAGGTGCATTTAACTTCCTAAGGTTCCTTTAATAATTAATGAAATTATTTCTGAAGAAACCCGTTTTCTAAGTTTAGAAACCAATACAGTTACTTTTACTTCGAAAGTCCAGGGAAGGGAGCTCAATAATAATAAAGCATTTCACACAATTTATTCTTAAGCATAGTTTAGGCTTATTTTTTGTTTAAATAGACTAGATTTGTCAAAATTACATTTCAAAAATGTTAGACTGTGTACTATACGATTATTTAAAGAGGAGGAATCACAAATTATTTTACGAAGTATTTTTAGATTTTCTCGTAATTAGTCATTGTACAGTTTACGATTTTACGAATTATAGTTTTTGGAAAGAAGTTGGTTTAGTCCGTCATTCAGTTCCCCATTCCTCTTTTGTGGTACTTTTTTTTGCAATTTCAGTAATAATGCCATTTACATATTTGTAATTGAAATTGGTAAAATTATCATTGTATTTTAAAATTATCGATCTAAAATCAGAATTGTGTATTTGCAGAATTAATTAGTGAGAGTGCACCTTCTATGAATTTTGTATTTTGAATATAATATGAACTATAATGACAATGATTTTAAAATCGTTTGACAACTTAACTACTGTGCCCATCTTATTTTCCTTTTAAAACGAGCTAGCGAGTAAAATTTTACTATTGCCTAACATTTAGCATAACAATGGACAAACAGCTAACACAAATGAATCATGTGCTAAAATCATTATAATGCCCAGGGTATTTAGTTTTGGTGTAAATAAAAAGTAATAATTATTAAGCTACTTAACAATGAATTGGACGAATTTAAATATTCAGTTAAGGTACTGTTGTAGATAGGCTTAGTTTGCAATATGAAATAGAAATTCATTTTCCTTTACACTTTACACATATACATAACATTATGGACTCTATTTAGGAATATCCTTGATTAGAACATGAACACAGCACTGTGAGTTGTAGTTAACATACACACTAAAATATTTTTTGTTCCGTAAAAAATTTGAACGCGATGTGTTAAAAATCTCTTATAAAGCATTTAGAGAAGAGGTACAAAAAATAATGCCCCAGTCGTGGTATAGCTTGATTATTATTTTCAGTACATTGTTATGATTGAAGGAGCATCCATTGCTCATTAATCTTCACTTCAAAACAATCCAGAATCTCTTTCGTGCTTTACTATCAATAGGAAGTGTCGTGAGCCATTTCCTGAACGCCGTAATGAGAACAGACAGGACGACAATTGTCGCTCCAATGAAACTGTATTTAAAAATAATCCATTTTTATCACACGCACTTGTCTCTCATATCCCTATTATAGTCTTAATAGATAACAATCCGAAACTGGATCATGTTGCTCACCTATACATGTCTGGATAGACACTAAGGAATATCAACTGCCATATAAATGAGAAAATGACATCGCAACAACGAATAAGCGAAACAGGCCCCGCCTGAAATGAATCACGCATTTATTTTTTAAATTGACCTGCATATTTTTTGCTAAAATGTGATAATATGAATTACTCACCTGCTCAAATTTTAATGCGATAATGATAGAGTATTGTCCAGCAAATGTAAGAACTGCTAGTGTAACAGTCAAAATTATATCTCGTTTTCCGTTAGGAACTGTCATAACGCCTGAAGGTACTGCTAAAATTGCACTTTCAAAAACTCCCCAAGCCCCTGCATGAAAAATATTTCCATTACAATTAAGTTAAGTTTTATTTATTAGTAATCCCAGTTAGTTAGTCCCAGGAGCTAACTATATAAGACGTGAGAATTTCCTGACCATGACGGACTTTAAATAATTTACCAATAACTATCCCTATTTCCAGATTATGACCAACGTTTGCAAAAAAGAACACAAAAGGAAGGTCTGATGGATAGGATTGGGAGATTGAGATTGAGACATAAATACTATCAACACATGATGAGGCCTTAACTCTTAGCAGTAGAAACTTAAGACCTTTTGAACATAAAAACAATAATTGTTTAAAACATTAATCATTTTAGAAAATGGCAACTTTGACAGATTATCCAAAAATATTCGCCACAACTTTATTATATACTTAGATGGCAATGGTGAGAATGGGGACATTGTAAGGTATGGTGGCGGTCTCTGCTTTCGCAGATAGTTGGGTATATCATAACAATGTGGGTGGGGTTCGTGTCCGTACCGTGTCCGGAAAATCTCATTTTATAGTTAGCCACGGTCCACAGGTTTTATTACTTTATGCAATAAAAGTTATAATATGGTAAGTGGTAAGATTATTTTTGTACCAAATGCCAATAGCATTAGTGCGAAATGTACTTGTCGGATTTTCCGCATTAGAATCATCACAGTTGAGGCACAAACCATCGAAGCCAGAGCTAACGCTGTCCCAATCTGAAAATAAAAAGCAAAATGTTAATGTTACAAAACTGTTTTAAAACATAAAGGATTGTCCCTACCTTTTAAAATTTAAAAAGTGATTATAACAGGGAAATGGTGAAAAACTTACCATTATGCCGGAATCAAAGCTAGAACTTCCAGTTAGGATGGGTGGACGAGCTATCACCATTACACCAATTGCCGTAAACATTGCAAGTACAATGGACATGATGCCACATTTCTCTTTCAGACAAAAATGTGCTAAAATTGTAACGAAAACAGGACCACTGTATGAAATCACTGAAGAGTCCGCCACTGTTAAATATTTCAAACTGTAAAATCGGAAAATCACAGATGTGCAACCAAGAAAGCCGCGAAGCTAGAAAGAAAATGAGTCAAACCAAATGCAATTAAATTCATACTGAGATTTCTGTCTTACACACGCAGAGAATAAAATAAATATTGTACCATAAGTCCGATAAAATTTTTCAGCTTCTCAAATTCGGTGAGGGGCCATACTGTTTCAAAAATAGGAGTTTTCTTATATCCCTTATAGAATATCACAAAGGGTATGGCCGGGACTAAAATCCCTAAATATCTCCATACGCAAATACTAAACGGGTGATGACCGTATTCTCTAAGAACTTTAGCTAACAAAACAGTGAGGGAGAAAAAGAAGCTTGCAAAAAGTCCAAAAATGATGCCCCCGTATTTTCTCCACCCTTTTTTCTGAGGCTGTGATTTATTTCTATTTGCTCCATTTAGGAAATTGGTAGTAGTATTAGTATGCCCGTTCCCATTGCCAATTTTCTCTTCGTCGACAATCAGTCCGTATTTATCTGAGAGTTTGACTGTGACCTTATCTGGTTCTAGGAATTTATCCAAATAGTCAACATGTGTCTCTGAACAGGATTTTTCTCTATAATCCTCTTGTAGTAAAATACTGATGTTACTTTGGTTCGGAAGAGAATTCGAATGATTCATTATATAATTCTATTTAGATCTGTATCAAAATGTACGGAATTCTTAAATATATTATTGTGGCTTCTCCGTGGTTTTATGTTAACATTTGTGCTTTAAATTCATTCTGTACACATGTATAGGCAGGCATATGTACTCAGCCTTCGATTCGTTTTTTCGGTATTTTCATTCATTTGTAAATATATAAAATATTTGCATTGTGAAAAGTCTTTTCGTTTCAGATAAGCCAAGAGTCTTATATTATTTCCTTTAAAAATTGCATAGTATTTTGTTAAAATAACAATGAATTTCTCTGATTTTTTCGGTTTTCCTACAGGAATACGAAGTTGTGAGGGATGCAAGGTTAAAACTGGTCAGAATTTGAAATTGATTTGCATTTTGCACTTATTTCCTGGTATTCAATGCGGTTTGGCATTGACACTTCACTTGCCGGTAAATATTCTGTGCTATTTATAAGTAGATACAGAAGTGAGTAGTACAGGCAGAGAGAGGCACGTTGATATATTCCGGCAGAAACAATCCACATGAACGAATAAACATAAACACACACAAAACAGATGTAAGGTAATCAATTGCAAACAAGTTTCTACTACAATGTATCTTTCTCCTATAGATCTCCTCCTGTTTTGTATAGAGGACTATTTTCTGACAAATAAACTGAGTGATCTGGTGTATTCGGCCAACACTAGTTGCCTTTCTGTATTCAATCGTAGAAATAATGTTAGTGATCAACTTTATCTGAACAGTACTGACATGATACTGAAACTTAAGTAACTTTTAGTGTAATGAACATGAACAGAGTTGATTTGGATGGAATATGTGTGTAGTAGTATATGTTAGTGTATAGTAATTGGGGTCTTGGAATTGCCAGGATGAAAGTGATCAACTTTGCACATACATCTATGTATGAAAGAGTAGTGTCTGTGTGTAAGAGTTACGTATGTGTGTACTACCGATATGTGTTTTTGTGTACATACTATTTGTACTTGAACGCACTCAAGATCATTCTATTTGCTGCTGCATCTTTCACACAGAATGTGAATGTGAGCCACACTTTGCTTGCATGCTCTTGTTAAACAATATTATGTAAGCTGATCCTAACTATAGTAAAGAAATCATTTGAAAACTCACTACATAATCATTATCCTTCTTTCTTCTACGATATACGTACACAAGTTAACTAAAACTGATGTTTATAGTAGAGCTGATATTAAATGCCATTTCTTTAGCTACACTATCAATGTATATTTTTTCTCATATAAAAACCAGATTTTTCTACATAATATTCTTCTACCTCTTCCTCATGCCGAACAAAAGTCAGAGGAATACACTGAAACCCAACTTGGGCTTAGTATAGACATTATCACATTATTAATACTGCATGCCCTCTGCCTGTCATTAGTTCATTATTCAAAGAAAACAAGTAATAATACAACACATCTTGAATACCTAATCATAGTAATCATACATCCTTATTTCTAAGTCGGAATTTACTGGGTTTTTTCATCAGCTATCCCTTAACTCATTTCTCTATGGGGGTTGATTTTCTGGGAATGTTAAAACTTTTCTCTAAGAATGATGAGATCATTTCTGACAGATAATTGAGCATATATAAAAACTTAAAAAACATTAAATTATATTCAGGAGAGAGATCTAGATCAAGATTTCTTTCTGAAAAATGTTTTTTACATTTCTATCCTTTCAGTACCCTATAAAATAAATAGCGAAGAAAGTGAGATTAGACTTTTACGATGATTTTTACCAGAATCTGCAGTTTTGCACTCGGTACTTCGTATATGTAATTTTAAAAATTACGTGAAAAATTGCTTTTGCAACACAAAGGTAGAGAGTGGAAATATATTTAACAGTTTAGTATAGAGACAGACATTTTACCGTATGTTAAATACAAAATGCTTTGAATGTAAACTAATGATAAGTTGACAAGCGAATAGATAAGCTGAAATAGAAAGGGTTATATATTATATAGGTACACACCTATATATTCCTAAATACTTATAAATAGTTGTGCATTAGTGTACTTAACTCCTTTAGCATTCCAGTGAGCAAGTCAAGCTGTTTTTTCTTCCTATGTACATCAGCGAGTATTTTTCCTTTGTAGTAAAAACATGGAGTTATTTAGGCAGCAAGTTTTTCTCCATATGTTAACTACCATTACAAAATGCATGTACATCGTTATACACTTCTGTAAACTGCCGATAATAATATTATAAGCGCGGGTGATCAGATAATGGAATTACTTAGCACTAACAAGGTTGCTAATGCTCTAAAGTCAAGCCATAGTGTAATTATTGAGATTCTTATATAGAAAATCCATGCATAATGTATTCTTTGCACTTAGAAAAATAACGAAGAAGATCCAATTCTATTTGATATCCAGCCGAATATATCTTTTATACATTCTCATGTGATAATATTGTAGAGATCAGGCTATATATTTCTAAAAGCTATAAAAGAATCGTCCTTTTAGAAATAAAAAAGGAGATTATTACTTCTGGTAATAGTAAAGAGGCTGAAAAGCAAAGAGATACTATTGTGTAATTGAAGCCAAGTCAATTCGTGCCAAGAAAGTGCAACATAGAAAATATACTTATCTATATACATAGACGTACGAAGAACATTTGTAGTAAATAAGGCCTAAGTACGATATGTATAGAAAATAATTATGTTTAAAGATAAGGAGCTATATAGAATAAGAAAAGTCCCAGCACATCACATGTGGTGTGATTTATTTTATTGAATTTCCATAATGTTAATTGCTTTTCTAGTCAAGTCACTCAAGTGTGCTAGGAAATAAAGTAAGGATAGAGCCAAAGCCAAAGTTAGAACATACGTTACCTACTGTTCTTATGTATAAATGAAGATAGCTACTCTACTGCAAGGAGAAAAGATATTATATTTAGTAAATAGCTCAGTTTAACTCCTCTTTTCTGAACATGTAATATTTTATGTGTAGGTAGGTAACTAGCACTAACCTTTTTATGATTTCACTCTGTGGTAGTGATTTAACCTTAGCTCTTCGTGTTATTACTTTAATGTAAGTTTGTTTTTTGCCGAGGAAAATCTGGCTTTGGTTGTGGGATTGAATTCAAAGCTTTATAGTTATTGAAATTCAATGGATAGTGTTGGTTGGGAGGATAGGATAGGAGCAAGGTCAACAGAAATGATTTTTGCATGCTCTCTCGATGTGTTTTACTATTCTGACTCTACTTCACTTATGCAGCGCACAAAAGAACTACTCCTTCTTATCTCTAAGCTCATCACATCACCTCACTTATTCATTCTATCACATAAATGCTATTTCTCTCTCTCTCTCTCTAACTCTCTGAGCTAAACCAATGAGATGTCGTTTTTCACTTTGTAAATAGAATGACATTAAAGAAACTTTGCACTAAATAAAACTCGTCTCATCAAACTGGATGCAACTTAAATGCACTTTTTCTCTTCTCCCCCTCTATTAGAGATTCTGCGATTCAGTGTAGCAAAAATTAGCGAAAATCATTGCCTAATAAAAGAAATTCTTATCCACAATCGAAAGCCTGTATCATACTTTTAGCAGGTATCATCTTGCAAAATATATAGGTCATACCTACAGGTAAGTATACTACAACTATTTTCGTAGGAATTCTGAAAGAATTGTCAAAAATAGCAATATATTTAATTGTAACTTTTAGAGCAAATTCTACAGAAAACAACATATGGAAGAAAAACGCATCCAAAAGTTGAAGAAAATGACACTAACGGGTCATTTATGATTTTAGCGGATCTACAATTCGTACACATTTATTTTCGAGTATTTGAAACTATTGACAATTGAAAACCCTACTACACAAACTAAAAAGTATAATTATTTAGTGTTGCTTTTCATTCGCAACATTTTTTGGCAATTTAAAGTTTAAAACGCTAAGTGCCTAAAATCCTCACCTTGATTTTATCATCCGAAGTCCGAACATATAAAACGCTATCATTTCTGCATTTTTGCGTTTTTTTCTTTGATAAATCCACTCTGTATCATTCTGATATACGTTACTTAAATCTTATCTATTTGTTGTCGACAATAAATAGATTTTGGTTAGCAGTATAGTTTGACTCGACTCTACAGGGGATTATTATTATGCTAATTATAAATAGTATCACATAGATTTACATCATTGTCGGAGGTTATGAGTCCTATTAGCGGGCCTAATTTACTACACAGCACTTCATTTTAACCGTAAACAATTTTTATGTGCTAATGCGTGGTAGATACAGGCAGATGTCAAACCGTTTTTGCTCCATGCCATGCAATTCCTCTTTTTACTACATCCCTTCATTTTATTGCAGATTTTAAATGACATTTTTTACATGACAATGACAGGAGTTTATGGTATTTTTATGATAGTGTTTTGGAAAGCCTCTCTGAATGCGCCTTTTATTTTTCTCCTTATTATTAATTTTTATGGCTAGTATATGTTAGGCTAGACAGAAGCCGTTTTATTGACAGGCTGTAAAAAATTTGGCATTTGGAAGAGGAAAAATAAAGGAAGCCCGAAGAAAATAGAAGGTTATTATTCTTCTCGCAAAAAAAGTTCCTAATAATGAGTCGCAATTGTAAATAGATCCTACTTGTAAATATGTAGCGTCTTGTACACTACTCGTACCAAATATTTTCTTACTCCTTTTTAATCTTGCAGTTTCTCAGTCATTTCACTGAAGTGTTCATGAAACGAAAAATTAATAAGATAAGCCAAGAAATAATTTTATCGTTACTTGACAGTTGTAAAAAATATTTATAAATAAAGTAACAATTTTCAAGAAGAAATTCACCTGTTAAGAGATAAGTAGATGAATAAGAAAAAATAAACGATGTTTCAAAGACCAGTTTCATCCAACAAAATTTTGTTTGAATGAATAATCATAATATTATGCTGTATAAATTAATAAATTATTATTTTTGTCATGTTATCTCATGTCAGGCATAGATAGCACAATTTGCACAGCTTATCTTAAAATGTCATGCAAATGAATATAATAAATTAATCTGGTAATCACAGATTACACAGACCTGTGTTTGGACAGTTCTATGAAAAACATACTAAGTTAGAAATGTAAAAAATCTTGCATGCTCTGAGATGTCCATACGAATAAAGAATCCTCAAT
>JABASI010002948.1:0-17928 GCA_019776505.1 Tomocerus nigrus | reverse complement strand
TCTGTACATCTGCTGCCGACTATTTTTAACTCTATAGCTGTCGTAATTTATAATATAAATGTATTTATTATATGTGCATATGTAAGGTATCTTTTCATAATACACTATGACAGTCAAACTTAAGTGCATGCATTTTTTGAGCATTTTTTGATTGTTATCTTTGAAAAGGTCAAAGATAACAATCAGTCGCGGAAATTTATCATTGAGTTGATAGGGAACGTCGCCGTATTTTATTCGCAAGGAATTATGAATTAATCTTTTTCGGCATTTATGTAAATATTTAGAAGTTTGAACCTTCTCTATTCTTAACAGTCAAGACTGTCAACTAGGAAATAATTAAATATAAATGTTTTCAACGCTATTTTATAGATTTAGTTTTAAAATGACTTTTTTGTTCTGTCAAATTTTCAAAATTACTTTCATCAATCATTATTAAGTTATGAAAATCCGCTTTGGTAACAATGCTTCTTTGGCTTTTTATCTTGAGTGAATACATAAGATACCTACTGCCTTCAAATTTCTATATAGCATTATAATTGCAATGTGTCGTTACTCTACATTATGACTTTACTACATTTCACTATGTATGACTCGAAAATAATTGTCTAGAAAATTAGAAATGTATTATGACTTTAAAGGATTTCACCATGCACCACAAAGAAATTGATCCAAATTAGCATATTATTATTCTACACTTTTGCTCGAAAATAGCACCCACTAAAACACTATTACACCAGGAGACACTATGGCGACTTTGGCGACTAGGTAATACTATTACATGGGTATAGTACTACACTACTATGTGCAACGTCGTCTTAATGTCAATGAATATTTAATATTCCACTACACTTTTCCATCCGTTTTGCAAAGTTTTATTTTACATTGAGCTGAATTCCTTTGCTACCTGTTAGTAGTTGCTATAATTATATTCTTTTGAAAGGGAGCTGTTTAAATGGTATTTTGATAATTCACTTTTGCATGCGTTCGTTACATTCTACAAGTCTCAGGTAATTTCTATAGCTGATACGGCTGATATTTTGAAGAGTAGAGGATTATTATTATGAAGGGAAAAGTTTTATTTATTTGTTGAAGTACCTAGATGAATATTTGGGTGATTCATGTGTATGGCAAAGTAAAATGAGAATGTGGATTCTTTTCATAATCCATGCCAAGTGTATCCAAAGTATTGTCGAGGCAGGACATGGGAGTGTAATGGAAGATCATTATGAGCGGAGGAAGAAAGTTAAATTCTGGGCCTTGTTAAGGATATTAGAAATAAAGTAGGAGAGGGAGCTGGAGCTAATCTAAAGCAACAACAATAAGCAGTGCATACGAGGAGATCTAGTTCGGGCTTATTGCTCAAAGTTTATATTATGTGAAAGTTGTAGGGAATAAAAGTTGAAGAATATCGTGGACTGCGATTTGAGAGTGAGTATGGCAAAATGGGAATATTACATAACTCCCTGTCGCTCTTCATTTACAGCTCTTGAGATTTACATGCAGTTGAAAATTGCAAAGCGAGCGAGTGGAGGAGATTTGTGTTGTGCTGTATCACGGAAAGGCAATAGGATCTCTTATGCTCTCTTTGAGACGCATACGCAAGCAAGTATCAGGTACTTGTAGCTCTCATTTTCCACTCTCACAGTCTCTTGACTCTTTTCGAGTTATGACTGCACAACAAATAGTTATAGCTTCTCATTAAGAGATTCCCCTTTCAAATGTCCAGAGATTTCCTTATTCTTCATTTCAGCTTCTGATCTTTCCCTCACTTCCCTTCTTCCTCAGACTTTCACTCTTTTAATTATCTTCTGCTGCCTTTTTCTATTTAATCCCAAATCCCAGTATGAGCACAATAGACAATTGTTTATTAGTCGGATAGCAAACCACACGAACAAAGAGCCAGACTACATCCTTAGTGGCTGTTAAACTTAGTTTCCTTTCCCAAATCTTCTTTGTTTTCTAATAGCAACTTAAATGTTGACTAGCGGTTGTACACGCGGAAAGATACTCGCAGTAGATTTAAACCTCATTAGGACTTTTTCCTTTGTTAAAATAATGAAAGAGCAACCCAAGAATTAATTTCTTCCTATATATTCAAGTCGTTGAAAGTTTGAGCCTATGAGAATGAGATTTAAAAGTTTTTTCAATACTAAAGAAGTAAATACATGCAGGATATTTATTTAGCTTCAATAATTATATTTAATCCTTCTTAACTATGCTAATATTTTATTTTGATTCCGAGATTTGTGTAGCTCATTAAAATTTCTTGTGAAAAATAAAAATAACTTCAATAAAATCTGATAACTATAATAAATAGAGTCTTTTTCTTTCGCAGAAACTCAGTTCGCTTTTGGATTTCGACTCTTTTAAGTACCTATTGCTTTATTAGTGTGGATTTTAGTATTTCTACGTAACGATGCTTTGGAATGCTTTGAAATTCGAAAAGTTTTGACGAGGACTGTAGGAGTAGCTCCTGAATCCCACTAATAGGTCGAATGTCCTCAGAGTTTTGTAGGAACGGCTGTTAATTCAGCTATAGGCCTAAGCCTCCTTTGCTCCGATTTAGCTGGAAGAGGAGGATACGTTCGTAAATTAGATCTGGTCATGCCATTTATAGACTAGAACAGCTTTTCCCTCCCTAATGCTTATGTGAAATGAGCGCGTGTTTTCTCAGAGAGGGTTAAGTTAATGATTGTGGCTTTGTAAGAGCAAATGTGAACTGATAATGCAGTTTTAATCTACTTATTTATATAAAACTAACGATGTTGGTAAACGAGACAAAGTCATTCAATGATTATTTCCCATTTCATGCCCTACGTCCCTACATATATATTATTACGGGCATTTTGAGGGGAGCTAAAGAAAGGATTTTGGGCAAAGCAGACCGGGAAATGAAACTGATGTGAGTTATAAATTGGAAACCAAATTACACTTCAGCAGTTCATTTAAATTACATAGAGAATACTCACAGAGCAGAAATTCAACCCAAATACAGACTTCCGCATGCTCCAACAGTCAACTCCTACCAAGCGACACACTGGAAAGCAAATTGAAAACTAGGCAGCCGAATATGTAGAACTATCTTACAATACATTTCCCCCCCCCCCCTCTCTCTCCATTTCAATAACTACCTACTAATATCCAACCAAGCTACAATTACTATCTACACAGACACAAAACTGTTTCCACTTAGAATTTCCTCCATTTTATTCAAAATCTGTCACAAGCTCATACAGAGCCAACCATGCACCTATCACCGTCATGGCAATTTGCGAAACAGTTACATTTATGTCCCATTAGCTATATTTACCTATTCAAATGAAGCTACACGTTGTTCCCATGTCCCACATAATTAGACATTTCAAACTAATATCCTCATTCTGCAACATTAAATATCTAGTCATAACTATGTACCTACCTCATAAACTTTCTTATACATGAAATCTATTTTTACGGGATTTCTATTTCGAATTGATAGTAAGTAGTAGCCATGTAAATCATGTTTCAATTTCTCTCGGCTTAGCTATATAGTTAAATACCACAGGATAGATTAAATAAAATACACAAAAGACTTGTGGTTAACAAAATGCAATGAGTGGCCATTTGGAAAACGGCAAAATTAAAAGGAATGAATTTATTTTTTAAATGAGGTTAGTGGCTTTCTGCGGTAGTGCGTTAGTATATGTGTGCAGTTTATGTTAATGTGCATGCAGAGGAATATAAGGCAATTACTTGAGAGTAAACACTCAACTGCATTGCAGAAATCTTAGAGAACTATCTATGCTCGTAGCTCATGACCATTTTCCTCCTATGCTACTCATTCTCCTACAGCTACTGGACTAAATCCAAAATAACCAATGTGCACCATGTTTTCCCAGAAAAGATTCAACTTAAAATCCAAAAGTTCAGATCCGTTAACAAATGATTCGATTTTTTTGGAAATCACAGAAATTCAGAAAATATATTCATATCTCGTCCATCGATTTTTCCTGGTCGAAATTTCGTTTTTGAAATGCGTTTCTTAGAATTGAATCCGAGATTTTAATTTTTCTACAGTACGATTTTACTTTGTGTCTCAATCTCTACAAAATTTTCAAAGAAGAACCCTCCCCCCAGTTTTGACCGAATATTCACTTTTGATGCGACAAATGATAAGGACTCTATGGCGATTCAAATCTTCCTTAAATCGGATATTATTTATTCAGAATTTTAAAACTTTAAATCGTTCTGTATTCTATGAAGCATTATTTTGCACCATACTGTAAAACGCCGAATATTATAAAATATAACAAAAGCAACTGCCAAAATCGTCTATTTTCCTTCAAATCAAATTGATAAAAATGATTTAAAATGATAAACGTCGAATTACACAATAAGTTCCTCGAAATTTGAAAAAATAATTGGAGTGAATGAAACTTAGGCTCAGAGGAAAATGATGTTGATGGCAATAAATTTTTGGCGAGCACAGAATAGGAAAAGAGAAGGAAAATGATGAAGAAAATGATGTGCTATGTCGTCGAAAACTCGTGAAGGAAAGTTAGGAACACGTGGAATAGATATTCCATAAGGGATCTGGTGTGGTAGTGGTATTCCCCAAGTAAAATGAGATTATTGGCTACTGTTAACGAATTACAATCTGGTACATCTGAGTATTGGGAAGGGGAACAAACCTTTTCCTTTCCGTCAACCTTTTCAAATTCAAAAGCTAGTATAATAAAAAGTTGAGGCGTGCAGAGAAAAGTATAATTTGTGGAAGGAGTAGATATAACGGGGACGTCGGTGTTAGCCTATAGTTATTCCATCCACTGTGCTTGCCTGCATTGAAAAATTCACTTGTTAGTTCCGTTATTTATTGTGGGGTGCATATTTGTATGCATGATTGTATTTATAGTATTGTGGAGTGTAGTTCGTAATTTCATTTCTTTGGCTGAGCTCGTGTGGTGACTGCATCTATTTTAGATTTAGTGATTCAGTGGATGGATGCTCCATTTTGCTTCATCTGCTCAACATTTCACAGTATAAACATGTCCATATTTATTCCCATGTCAAAGTACGCTAACCTAGATTTACTTATTGCAACTTTAATGTAATATGCAAATATCCCCTTAGAGTTGAGACAAAGTCAGTCAAACCAATAAACCAACCAAGAGTACAATGTTATTCTGCAGACAGGACTTGTACTTTCTCCTAGCCATTACTTATTACCATTCCACCCAGCAAGCCAAGGATAGCAGGACAGAATTGAATGGGATACGCTACTTACATACACAACACACAGGCACACTTGTGTATATCTCAATATCTCTATTTCTGTCGACATTATATTTTGTATTTAAATACACCTACATGGCCTACATCTAACAAGAACAACTACGCAGTAGGCAGTAGACCCTGACTGAAGATGCTACGCTCTATTCACCCAAATCAACAATATCTAAAATGATCAGCTACTTTCACTGCTCTATTCAAAACTTTTGCTTTTACAACTTTCTCTCCCGCCACATGAGATAATACTCGGAAATTCTTATAAGTTATAGCCGCCTGCCTACAAATATAATTATTCCTTTCCGCACTAAAGAGTGTATCATAGCAAAAATCCTTCAAACTCTTTCTCGCAATATTTACAGAAAATATTTACCTCAACTTTTCAATCGCTACATGTGGCGTTCCATTTTCAATTTGTAGGAAACTGTGCGCCTCCTCAAAAAATTAACGGCAAGCCGTGTCTCCATCATTTTATATGAAGTAGTTTTTGGTACATGTTGCATGACCCGTATTCATTTTTAATGACTCAAATTAATGTTTTCTTCCGGAATCTAATCTACCAAGTATTTTTGAAATTTTTTTGTTATAAATGAATCAGTAAAAAATCCCGTTCGAAACACAATCATATTTTGTAAGAATTTAAGAATAAGGTGGCTAGTGAAAATGAGTTTCACGTTATAGAACATGTTAAAACGCACTTGATTTAACACGCAGCAGGGAAAAGCCATACGGAAAGAGAAAGCATTCTGGGTTTTGTAGGGGACAGAACCGACCGGAACTATCGGGGAATTCTGAAAGCTGCTAGTAGTAAAGTCGTAAGCTAACTTTCACCCATCTCACCACCATCTATCTTCAACCGAAACCGAAAGTTGTTATAGCATTATCTACCTACCTATTCAGCTTCGTCCGAGAGAATCTAATAATATTATTAGCACACTACTGAGCCACATGTGAGGCAAAGTATTATGTTTTTTACAGCATTTCTGCACGGAACATTGCATACCTATCTCCAGGAAATGCTTACGTAGCTTAATATCAGGACATGGAACATGGATATTGCAATAATATTATTTGAAACCGATTTTTTGAGAGGGTAACAAAACATTTGCAGATGGACAGGACACTATCGAAAATCAATCACTAATATTATGTTATCTCTCTAATACACATCCTATCTATTACTTACTTCTCACTGAAAAACAATGACGAGCTCAAATTGATCTTGAAACAAAAAGGATTTTTAAGCTGATTTGCTTTATTGAAATAAATTCAACCAATTTTATTTACTTGAATGGCCCTTGAGAAGTGCAAAAATGCAAACTAACAATTTCAGGGAAGAGAATTTTTTTTATGTTGCTGGTTATCTTACTCAGATGATAATATGATATTGAAGTATATTAAAGTCCTGAATGTATAAGAAACCATTGTTTAGCTAATAATAATATATTATATATGTAATCTATGAAGTACCTATAATACAGAAGCATATAATCACCAACTACTGACAAAGTGTTTTACGTTTTGTGAATGTTGCCCACAAAATAACAAACAGCGAATTACAACTATTTACAGCTATCGTATGATTTAATTTATGAGTAGATGTCAGGTTTTCATTTTGGCATTCTTTGTGATTTATTCAAAGCATTTCTTAGACTATACAACAAAAGGTGATATAGGTATGCAAACGGATACTGACTCGGAATGAAAAAGTATTTGAACTTGAATAGTGAGTAAATAATGTTAATCATCGCGAATGGGGCCACAAATTGTCAAAATGCACACAGACACACGAAATCAGAGAAAGTAGTTCTAGCTGCATTAAGTTTAGCATATACGTAGCAATCAACGACTTTCACTTAAATGTTTGCACTCTTTCTATAGGAGTACAGAATTTTGGGCATCAAAGAAGGCTTCTTAATAATCATAGCTAAAACTAAAAACTAAAACTAAAAAGACTAACTAAAAAGATGTACAACATCAACTTTAAAGAATCGGTAACTTACAGGCCTGACACTTATGGTTTACGGTCGTGGTCATTTATTATGGGAAGCGCAAATACTTATTATTCTGTATTGGTGGTGTTCCTTCCTATTTAGTGAAACATTTCATCCATTAATAACAAGTAGAAAGTGAGTATCAGGGAATGAAATGGGGTTATGGCTATATATACTTACATACATTGGGAATGAGGGGAAACGAAATTACTCATACGTTCATGTCAAATAATATGATGATTTAATGAAGTGATAAGGATATGGGTTTGGCAGTCTTCCTCGCCATTTCTTTGACCCACAATCAGCAAGTGATGAATTATTTGCTACCTTTCGCTTTTTAAGAATCAATCAAAATCAAAATTGGCAGAGTAATCAATACATCGGACGACCATAAATTCGCCGTTGCTCATATTTCTCTAGCTCGTCTTTCTATACGCATCTCATAATCTCATTTGATGCGTTCCTGAAACTTATTACAGAGTCATAGATAATACACCGTTTATCGCAAAAATTAATTTGTTAGTATTTTCGGTGGTTGATTCATGTCAAAATTATCCTTTTCCACTCAATTTTTGCAAGAAGTGCTACATGGAATTTTACCTTTCAACTAAATGTTCATTTATTTACATGATGCCTGTATTGTTTCTAGTTAAATTCGTGGATGTGACGATACACTGCAATTATATGACAGTAAAGGTAAACCATAGTTAACCTTAACTATAACGATCAATACTGCGGGTTTAATGGTGAAAGTAGCAATACATATCAAATAGCGCCAAAAAATGGGCAAAGAGTTATGCGAGTACACTTTAGGTATTTTTATGTAAAAGAATCATATTGCTTACAGAAAATAAGATCACAGAAACATATGGAAGGAGGAAATTTAAAGCGAATACCAAAGTTAGAGATAAAAGCCAGTGTGTAATACTCTGAAAGACTATTGAACACTCCCAGGAGACAAGAACATCTATAATGACTTGCTGACATGCAACAGAATACTCTATAAGTCAGGCCATTTTATGACCGAAAAACCAACGTAAGTAACACTGTGCAAGTAAGTGTGGCTGAAATTCCTGATAGTATATGTGTAGGAGGAAAAATGAGATCAGGCTGAAGTCACACCGACAACAATTGGACCCAGACGATGAAACCTACTTATAGAATAGCATAATATTTTCTATCATGAATTCAATGTAGGTACCAGGTAGCTATAATATGAGAAATCCGTACCAGTGATATTCAAATACTAATTTACATATTTCATAGATATTGCGATTAATTTTACTGTTCGGTTATTTTAATTGCTCTGCCGGAGCCAAGTACTGTATTTTATTTTTAAATTGTCTGCATTCTGGAAATGACGAAACCAAACTCTACTTTTTTATATTGATAAAATTTTTAATTTTGTGACAACATTTCTAAATGAGATGCTTTTTTAATGATATTCTGTATAGAAATTCTGTTTCGGCTTGGAAAGCTATAATTGCTGTAACATTTTTGAATTGTTTACCGGCATGACTTGAGCCTCGAACAGATGTATACGATGCTTCGTAATAAAAGGAGAGTGAGGCAGTGTAACAGTAAGGCGTAACGTAAAAGTAAAACATAGGCGCACCTAGATGAGTCTAGAGTAGAGAAGGGAAAAGTCAATAGGAAAACAAGAGAACAGCTCATGAGCACACATAAAAGATAGTAGAGGTCCAAATGAGAAATAGAAATGATCCGTCCGGCAGATACGACTACGACCTTTACTTATATGATGCGAACTTTAAGTAATAATATAACAATGAAATAGGAAACTCGGACTCGAAGTAGTCCGCAAATAGTGACATGAAATGCAATGAAACTAGTAGACAAAAACTTGTTTCTTTTTCTAAAGAGTCCAAAGTCCGCAGTTTGGTGCCATTTATTTTTGCCGCACCACATGCAGTCTATCAGTGTCTACATAACATGCACTACACACTACACACACATTATTAAAATACCAACAGTACCTGCACGAAGAATATTAAAGATGATTCAAATGTCATTCAATCCCTCCTCTACTCATTTCATTCCCCTCCGAATCCCATCCCTTGAAATTTTAAATAAACATCAAAAGTAACTGTTGATAATTGAGATAACCTAGTCATACTGGCAAACTTTACGAGTTTTACGACTACATTAAAAATTCGGAACGTTATATATTCATGGATATCATTAAATCACATTTAATTATTATAATGCTAAATTCCTATTTTTCGTGAAATAGTCGATTCTACCTTCACCACAAATGCTACCATCAACAAAGTGAAATTTACAGTCTTTATTTACAGCATTTTTGTGTTAGTGGCACTAATTCATGGACGCTAACAATAAATCGTACATATCATTTTTACAAAAGCTGCCTAGTTACAAAGACGGATTCATGAAACTAAAAGCGTATCATCTTTTAATTATAGATGAGTCATAGAAAATCAGCACAAACATGATACTAAAGCTTTATCATTAGAATTTTAGCAAGGTGTATGTGTTTTATCTGTAAGATCTGCATGTTCTGCAAAATCTTATTGTTTAGGACTGTGGGTAAGAGATGTAGAAACATTATGCTCAGTCGAGCCAGGTTCTTGATGCTAAACAATGGGATATCTATTCCAGTTTGAACATTTCAAGTCGAAGTTAATAGACATGGACATTTGAGCATTTCCCAGAGGGGACTTTTACAGCTCATAGAAGATGATTTTGATCCGTCTTGCCATAACACAGGACGTTAGAGTGAGTTAGACGCGCACACAGCTCAGTGAACACCATAAAGATTTGTTTAATTGCAGCGAAGAAATGATGGGATTGATTGCCATCCAAGCCGTCAAAGCTGGTCACAGACTCGTAGCTCTTCTCTCTCAGGACTATAAACTTTGAATCAAAACATTGGCTCTCTCTCTCTCTCTCTCTCTCCAGGACGGAGGAGTATTGGCGTTGAGACGTTGTCGGGACTGAGAATGGTCAGTGGATATGCCCAGAGAGCTTTTTCCACTCACTCCATCATATTAATTAAGTAATTATTGCTTCTTGTAAAAGGCCATAAATGACAGAACGGGGCGATAGTGCTCTCCATCCTTCTGCTCTACCTACTTCCGACCATATTGGCTCTCATGGCGGTTAGCACACAGACTGTCTTCCCCTCTTTGACTATCCAATGCCCGCCGACCAATGCACAACCAGCTAACCATATCATCAATCATGTTTTAATGGTGCAACACACAACTCGCCAGCCTAGTTAAAATTACGATGGGCACTAACAAGAGTTATGTATTTTATTTTACTGCCCCTGCCCTGCCTGTGCCTCCTTCCAACTGCCATCAACTCAACTATTGCTACTTTTCCCTTCGCCATTCCTCCCGCACTTCCCACGTCAACAACACTCAACTCTCCCTCACTTTATATCCACCAACATTTACTTTGCCATTTTTCTACTTCTCCTTCTGCGAATTGTGATGATTCCATTCCTGCCAAAAAAACTCGAAATCAGCGAAAAACAAGGCCAGATGCTCATTTCCTATAGATTTCATAATTAAGTATCAATCATTAAGTGGGCTAAATAAATATGCGCCATTTATTGTTTCGACCTACCAAGCCGCCCATCTATAGATATACTATGTAGTAGGGAGACTCATTTTCAAAAAATGTGAATCTATAATTTTTGCTTACTACAATTGCTTTATCAAAAGCTTAAACAACCAATCATTACAAAAATTACACCTATTATTAGGTATGGAGTATGGAACGTTGAATTGTTTTCTTTGAGTAGCATCCATCATCTTCCGATGGTTTATTTGGATGTCTACCTAATATTGGGACATGGGAAAGTAGTATTTTTAAATATTTCACTAAATTATTTAATGACTTTGCAATTCTTCTTAACCACACATAAATTTTACAACCGTCTTTATAATGTGAATGTGAGTATCAAGCAACCCATATTGTCCCATTGTATTGTCAAACTCTGTTCACCACCAAAATAAAATCATTTCTGTTGTTTTCCAAGGTATAATTGGTTTTCTATTTTTTCTTAGTTTTTAGTATCATTAGGTATAATTACCTCTACGTCTATGGCTTCTACCACAATTCTAACAGAAACTACTATTGGCTTTTATAAGCATAATGATAGATATAGGATTTATGTAACAAATTAATTACGTTCTTCCTGGGAAATGATTACAATGAGTATGAAATATAATAGGGAAAATAAATACGTACTTCTACGTCGTCTAACTGTAAACATAAGTGGATGCTTGAAACGAAGAAAATGATAGCAGAAGAAAAAATGATTTTTTTCTGCTCTCATCATCTCATCCAATAAACTGAGAAAATAAGTAAGCAATGTCTAATGCGTATTGGGCTGTGTTATATTGAGAAAGTTACATGAATGTTGCTCTGTAAGAGAAAACTCAAGAGTGCAATAGTTGAACCTTGGATCGACTCTTACTTTCTTTCAGTCATTGCTGACTGAGAATTAATCCAGGCAAAATTACATTGCCTGCCAAGTCGGAGTGGTTACCTACAGATATTACAATAGAGGAAATCCAAAACGTACCCCGAACTATTTAGACGGAAAAACATTTCCTGACAGCCATGCCTACAAAGTATATCAATCGAAAGGTTTCTAAAAGAGCTTTCGAAACCCACCTGGGGTACTTTTCGCCACATGAGTCCGTTTTCGAGTAATCTAGCTGTAGCTGTAGCGTTTACTGAATTTTATTAGTTAGTCTCGGTTGGCAGTTAGAGTATTTAATTATCACATTAACTTCATTATTCATTAGTTATTTTTCCTAATGGAGCTTGTTGCCAATTGTTTATGTCCATATTTAGTGGTAACACGTAAATAAATACAACTTTTTCAGCACATGTTTCTCTCCCAGAATTAATTCCAATGTCACCTCATTGCATTGTCTACTATGCAGGATTTACGCAAATTATAACCGACTTCACACAACTAGTGACGTTGGTTGTAAAACGCGTAGAATCTAGAGATGGTCTTGAAATCATGCAAATTAATATTGCTTGGCTAGGGATAGTGAAAAAGAATGAGTATTGTGAGGAAGAAATGGCAAAGAGAGCTAATATTAGGATGTGTGTAGTAGTTATTAAGCTCCTATTTCTATATACATCTGCAGATTAGACGAATATTGGCTAAATGTGAACATATGTAGCATACGGGATGAACTACTGTAGAATAGTATATAGATTCACTTATATATTTATACGTTTTAGAAATGTGTACATAAGATAATAATGTAGCTTTGGTTGAAACAAAACTGCTGGAAGACTAAGTACATGCATAATGCGAGAATATGCTGGAATGCACAGTAATGTAATGCATGGCAATGCAGCATAATGTGGCTAATGTAAGCAAGTAATGAAATGGAATGTGCAATGGAATAGAATAACAATGAAGATGGAATGAAGAGAGAACACAAGAAGCAATTGACACACATAAACATTATTTTCTGTCTGTTCCACGTTCTGCCGTATTTGTATTATTCTGTGGGCTCTAAGAGGAGCATCTATCTCCTCTCATATAGTCCGTGCACAATAATGTGACATGAAGAAGAAGATTGCCAACTTATACATACATTCTACTATACAACTACAGAATTCACTTAGGAGCTCAGAATCCGAGCTCTCCTTTCTAATGAGCTGGCTCACTTCTCAAGACTTCCTATCCAAATACATTACTACTATCTCCTTCACTATATGCTCACTAGCTACTTATCTATTTTATCCCCCACACTGCACTGCACTGCACTATTAGTTAGTTGTGGTAGACACGAACTACATTTCCTTTTTGACTAGGTAGTATTAGCTAAACCATCGTTATTCCTTTACTAGCAATCTCCTCATAGATATCCCTACTATTCTGTAAGTATTCACATGTTCTTATAGGCATATGGGAATTACTTACAAACAAATTCGACTGTTTGCAAAATCATAGGGAAAACGTGATTACTTATCTTCAGAGCACTCCTACACTTCTATCACTTCTTTACTATCTTTACAAGTACAATCTATAGGATTAATGGAAAAACATAAATACATGAAAAAATATATGGAAGAATTATACATGGAAATATCTGCAATACATAGAATACAAATTTTACATGGAAAATAGATTATACGTGGAAAAACTGTATTTACATATATAGATATGTATCATAAATAAAAAATTGTAAAAATTAAATATTGCTAAAAAATTTATTTAACTTTCCCTAAAACCATGCACGAAATAAATAATGTAGTAGGTACAGATATACTAAATGTGTAAAATGCCATTTAAAGATCAAAAACGCTTCCTTGACTACGACCCACTACCACATTATAAATTCATTGTTTTTATATTACTGAAATAAAATAACTGGAAATCATTAGGTACTTAATTTGGCGTAGGCTGCCTGCAATTGTATATTCAATTGCATGATTTGTCCAAAGTATTGATATAGAAGAAATGAATGTACATTGTTTGTAATGTACTAGCGGGTTAGAAAGAATAAGTAGAAAGTAGAAAGGATCCTACAATAAATGACTATTTCTGTTACGGAGAACTATTATCATTACATTTCGCCAATGCCCTGAATTTCCTAACTTCTGTGCAAATAGTCGACTGAGAGCACTGGGTTCAGTAGCATTGCAATGTAACATAATGCACATCCCATAGTTTTTTACAGCCCGAAATAAGGGGCATTTATAGTTAAAGCTGCAGCATGTAAGGATGTTTCCTTTTATAGTCATAGCTACTTCCAGCGACAGTTAATGCATTTTAATTATTCATTTTCTTTTATATTGAGGGTTTGATGGATACATTTTCGTAATTGACAATTCTGCTATATGGATTGAAATGATGTTATGCTCAAAATTATATAAAACTTTAAAACAGACTTTAAAGCAAAAAAATATTTATCAACCTAAGCCACGAGAAAGTAAGCCGTTTTACTAAGCAGCTCTGAAAAATAGCCTCACTTACTATTACTGTTACGTAATCCGCTTCACTATGAGCATCTTCACAAATGCAGAGTTGATCATAGCTGTGAGCATATCAATACTTCGATGCATTAAGTATGACTTAATTAAGAATATATTTTTATAAGTGGAGATCGACGTGGTGAATATATTTAGGCCCTTCATTATAGTAAATATTTAGTTAGCCCAATATCATTCGGGAGTTATATTTAAGAATAAAGACGGTCCGATGAAAATATCTAAAACAGTAAAACAGGCTGTAGCCAGGATATTTTTGTTTATTTTTTCTACGTTGTCTTTAAATAAAGTGGTAGTCTGTGCATAGGCAGATAAATTGCAAAATCAGGACCTATTCCATTAGCATAGCTCTGACTTAGAGCATCATTTTCAGTTTTTGTGGAATAATAAAACGCTGAATATTAATGCTGGGAATGTCTGAATTGGCAAAATTGGTTATCAGGTGAAGCTGAGCGTTTGATTGAAGAGAACACGGAGTATATGATCTATGTCGGAATTGGCGGTAGGGGTCTGGAGGTTAAACACCATGCCTATGAAGATAATATTATTATGGGGACATAAAATTCGGAGATTTTATACGGCTGTAAAAAAGCAGTGAAGTGTTTAACTGCGAGAAATTTTCTGTATAAAAGCAATGTGACTGACTGTGTACACATGTTAGTGTAACTTGTCAAAACGAGCTCTTTGGGTAAACGGAGTGCTGCTGGAGTCTGAAGTCTCTTCTCATTCTCCGGAGTTGCTGAGTCTATGCCTGTTCGCTATAATGTTATGCTTACATATATCTGAGTGGAGGACAACTAATAATAGATTTTGTTATGTTTCGGTTGTCTGAACTCAATCTGACATTCCTCTCGCCATATAGTGAAGTCTTTGTAGCCGAAAGTAAACAGTAGAAAATAAGGTAAAAGAAGAGTAATGCATTGCATTATGCGCACATCCATAATATATCAGAAAAGCGTTTGCTTTCAACGCACTTGTCTGGAAATCGCTTGCTCTATTTTTCAATGCCGGCACTGAATTTCATTCGCCAAACTGGCAATTCCAGCGGGACGTCTAGAAATATTGGATTTCTAGAAATATCATTGGATCAAGTGTCACTGCGATAGGTTTTTACGAACTACCTACTAGACTTATTACTTTTCTCATTCCATTCAATCAACTGAAACAGCAATAGATGAGACTTTCTCCCATGCCTCTTTAGATACATCTTCCTTCTCCTTAGACTTCAGCTCCTCGTCATAATGTCTTCTGTTTATGTGACATATGCCCCTCTTTGACACAGTCCTTAATCATTTTTAATAGTACATAGGTAGATACGAACAAGTTGTGGACGGACGACCAAATCCGCCTACTGCCAAATTACTTGACCCTCTTCATCTTCGAAAATAATTGATCTTTAGTCATTTCTCCTGGTTCAATTGAAGGATTTAGCCTAATTTAATATTTCAGAGGATTTTTTAGTGTAATGTGTAGCTGCGTACATTAATTCGTGCGTTTTATTTATTCTGATCATTGCACTTATTTACTTATGGCGTGAAACTGAAATAAATCTGCCTGAAGTAAGTCGTACGTGAACAGAAGCGGAAGAACGCAATGGGAGTTGATGTATTATTATCATGCCCTGCTTCTGAAAATTATCGGATTGTGAGTTAACAGGTTAAATGCATGAATAATTTATGTGCCGCAGTGGCTGGCTTTGTCTTTTTCTTCGCCTTTCTCTGATATAGCACCGGTTTGTCGTCGATTTTGAGACACGCTTTATATTTCATGTGCCAATTCCCCAACATGCATTACTGGATTCTTCTGCACTTGAACTTTAATGTAAAGTTTGTGTAAGGGATTTTGAATGAATCGAAGAGAAAGCCGCCTTTCACTACAGCTCCGAATATTCTCCCAAGATTTATTTCAGGTAAAATTGAATGAAAAAAATGATGACTGCTTCGTTAAAAATGAAGAAACTTTGACTGTGGCGTCTAATTATAGTTCATTTGTGTTACAGCAACTAATTTTAGAAAATCAACAGAAAACTGCTCAAGTATTTCAACTAAGGCGTGATTGTGAAGTGAATTCCCATATACGTAACATGTTTTAAAAGATGATGGTATAAAGGGTGTTGTATCCACACTCACTTATCTATCCTAATAATATTATTGCAAAATTGTATTTTTTTTAGAGAATCCGCATCTAGATATAGTCATATAGCCATATAAATACCTACTGAACTTGGCTAAAATCGAACAAACATACGGGCAACAAATGGTATCCGTGATGTTTACGCCAAATTTCTACATTCTTTTTATCTTGGTAATCAGTTTTCAGTGTCAACATGGAGCAGTCATTAACAATCTCCATTCTGCCATCATCTGAATTCTCTTCCTCATTCTGTCTCCGATTTCGATAAGAAATAAGGATTGGAATTTTGGCTACACCCCAGAAATCATTTGCCCTTCGAAAATTCTGACGACGAATTTACGTTTTTAACGCGACCATGAACTGATGCAGTTAAATTAAATGGAATTCTCCAAGCTCTGCATCCACATACTATTTATGATGGCTTCGGCTTATTCGATCGAATGCACTCAATTTAACCGATTGTAAGTCAAGCCTAAAATACAAAGATTATATATCGTTGCTGACGAGGAGCCTGTCGTCTACTAAATTGCACGACCCTTCATTTACTCGTACGCTGTAATGAAAGTAGGTGCTTAGCCATGTCCAATCAGGATTTCCCTGCATGAAAGTATGTAGCCAACAGATTTTACCACTCACACTCACACATACAATACAAATGTAGTCAACATTTGAAGTAATGTGCACCTAATGTACACTCAAATAAAACTATGTGACGTACCCCTTTAATAATGACATCATAAACAGAAAGCAAATTGACAGAAAGGAATAGTCGAAGGCCTAAAAGGACTAGATCCGTATTCCGTTTCACATATTTAGTCTTCGCATTGTAATTTGTCATTACAAAAAAAGTTAATACCTACGATAAATGTAAAGTGTATGTGCTGTTACATAATTACATAATATAATATACTTGTAAATGAGGAGATCTAACTCAGTTAAATTAGATACTACATGGGAATCCTATGTTCTTTGACGAATGTTAATAATTTTTCGCAATTTGACCTTGAACTTTTACTAATCCAATGTAGAGAATATACTTGAATCACATCTGAAGTCCTCATTGGGAAATAAATTCGATTATGTCAAAGGAACTCAAAAGTCAAATGTATAGAAATAATTAGAGTTGTCTATCTAGTCGTTTCCCATAACATGCGTCATAATCCTGGAAATCGTATATAATAACACTCTAGTCGAAAAGCACTTAGGCTAAACTAATAAAATTAGTTTACAAAATCCAATTTTGTATTGTGTGTCATTTACTGTTGATGCCTGGTATAATTGCAACTTTGCAACTTGCGTGACATGAACATGACTCTAGCTAACAACAGGACGGGGTACTAACTTTTTGCAGGTACCTACATACATTATTTACTTATTCCTCTTCCTACACTATTCTATTTAATCCATATACTGCAAATCACGGCGTCTAATGTACACATTTTGAAAACTAATTCTTATCTGGGTCTAATTTTCTAATGTAAGATTTTCAAAATCACCAGTAAAAATTTAATAAAGCAGCGTTTTA
>JABASI010002947.1:0-17935 GCA_019776505.1 Tomocerus nigrus | reverse complement strand
CTTAAACTTGCCTATGCCTGGTAAGAATTTGTTCAGTACTGAAGCAAAAAGCTCATTGTATAATGAATACGATTACTTTTGACATTCATTAGTTCCCTAGCCTGCTACTGTAGTTGATATAGCATCTAGCTCTCTTCCAACTTATTTCTTACTACAACAAGCTCAAATTTAATTATCAAGAGAGGGTGATAAAGATTATCTTGCTTTGTATTTTAGCTATGCACGTCCATAATGCATTAATATATTTAGGCAGCCACATTTATATCAACCATGATATTTTAAATTCCATTGCCTTACTGGTGTAATCGACCATAACCACCTCAATAGAACTGGAAGTCAACAGAATCTTCCAAATGAAGTACAAAGGATTGAATGTACTTGTCTTGAATAAATTATGACGATTGTGCTACCAGTAATGGTGTATAGGTTAATGCTATCTTTATATTATTGTTACAACATTCAAATAATTAACAGATCTACAGATATATCCTTACAGGCAATCATTCCGCTAAGAAATGCAATCCGTATACACCTTCTCTAACTGAACACCATTTTATTAGCTTTTATTATTATATTCTATTGGGCAAACAAGTTTTAATGTTCTTTGAAAATAACCCAATATAGAACATAGTAGGCTATCAGCCGGAATATAATATTTTATACTAAAAGCATTTCGATCAAAGGCAATGATAATGAAGCTGCAAAAATCCCCCTGTAGCTTTAGTTTTAAAAGCTACTGGCACTATTAAAACTCATCTTATTCAAGACACTTGGCGATAGTTATCTGCTATTTATATCACATGGAAGTATTTCCAGGTTCTTAAGGACATAACAAAGGAATCTAAATAATGCAACAAAGTCCAAACTATTTTGAACTATAACTAAATGGTTGGAAAAAGCACATTATTTCACACTTTACGTAATGATTTGTTTTTCACTACTGTTGACATTTGAAGTAAATAATAATTAGAGCCATCTCCACTGTTTTCCTCTAAGAATTAGTCTTTCTATTCAGAAAGTACTTAATTTTCTTTTAAGTGAACTCATCTATTCCTCAAGGTTTTCCTAGGTTCCTTCTCTACTACAGACGGTCATCATCAAATCCATAATCTATAAGTTCTATGCTATTTGTAAACGTTTTCTGGAGATAAACTAAAGGAAACTTGAGATCCTGTAGGAAGATGTGCGATGTGCTGTCAGTCATCCAAGAGTAAATTTTTGAATGCTGTGAGAAAGGTAACAGACAGTAAGTAAAGTTCAAAGTAGGGATACCCAAGATACCTGTTGCTCTTAAGTAGGAGTTCCCAGGCTAGGTACTGCCTCCTAAAGCGATTGGAAATCAGGGCAGGAAAGTTTCTAAACAAAACCTGAGCTAAGAAAATCTAAAATCTTTGTCTTTCGATATTTGAAAAGAAAGGACGGCTCATTTTTCTAATTCCTGAAAATGAAGTCCTGCTGTTCCTGACTTATTCGTTGCGTTAGCATAAACAAAACAAAAATATAATTATTTTCCAGTTGATCCTTTTTCACTTTTACCTGCATCAAGATTTCTATGTTGTGGTTTCTATACTACCTGACCTAATCGCATTTTTGACTATGCTTTGCGATACCGTCAGAATTGTTTATCAGACGGAAAAGTCAGAAAAAGAGCCAGTAAGTACTAAGTCGCCGTTGTCACCTTCAGTTTGATGTACTCAGGCAGATTGTCTTAAATGATATCAGAAATTGACAGAAAAGTTACATTTATGACAGGCCAAGCAAAATTGAGAGACGAAGATTGAAAAGCGTGAAACTTGTGTTGACGTTTCAGTTGCATTTCTTTCTGGCCAGTCTGGTCAGTTGTCTGGATAAACAACTTTTGCAGTTCATTTATTTGCTTGAAAACGAGTATTGTTACAATATTCCAGGTGTACCTACACCAAAATTACAGGGAAATAGAATAGCTTGGCTCTTCGTTTAGTTTTGAGGCGGCGGGCGCCTGGAATTATATTATAATGCTACTTATTTTGAAACTAAGTATGAATCTATGATACACTGGTAACGTTCAACCTTTTAAGATTCATATCGTAATATTATTCAAATATAAATAGTAATGGTAGGTTAGGCAGTGCTACTTCGTAAAAGTTGTATTACTGGACGTTGAAAAATGCAGTAGTGTAAAATGTCACTTGGGTTGGAAAGGTAAGTTTGGCCGACGACGAGTAGTGGTACTTGAGGGCCCGTGTCCTCTCCTGTCTCCAAAGAACCTCTTCAGAATACAATTTTACTTTTCGGTCATAGCTCACCTGCTGACAAGGAAAAATAGCGACGGCTGACTTACATTAGTTAACTGTGCATCGTAATGCATCCTTGACTTCATTTACTTACTCTTCTAGTATCCAGTGTGCCTTTCTTTTACTTGTACACATTTACACATGAAGTGACAAACAATTCCATATCTATACATATGAAAGGAGTCTAGTAGTATTCACTAACGACATTGGTATAGTCTATACATGTGACGTTTTGCTATTAGAAATATATTGAGCATTGCATAGAAATGCGCATATCTCAGAAATATTTCTCTGAATTTCTTAGCCGCTACGTTGGTGGATTCCAAATAGGTAGAAGGGTCCCCAGTAGGAGAGAGAATTACGGACATTCAGTGTAAAAGGTTAGAGGCGGGACTTAACTTCTTCACGGTCTCCTGCCACAATGCAACATATACTTGGTCAGAAAATCACAAAAGATTCCTTGAAAAAATCAAGTTTGGCATGGGGAGATGGATGGATACATATTACCTATATACTGTTGAAGTATAGGAGCCCTTATTACCTGCATTAGGTTCTTAAGAATATCTTTAGGATATACCAAGTTCCCTTCAAGATTATTGTTTTCTTAGAGATAGGAAATATAGAGTGGTAAACACTTAGACATTTTATGTTACATTTGTGATGTAATGCTGTACGATGGCTCTTTTCACTGTTAGCAAATGCATTTCAACATTGTGGAAGAGAGTAGAGCAGAAAATGGTAAAAAGGGCACCCAAACGAAACGTAAAACTAGCTGAGTAGTAGAAAAGTTGAGTTCATTTTCTCTTTGAAAAACGAAAGGTGTTCATTGGTTTGAAAAGAGCCTTTCTCTATTGAGCCAGCTAAGAGGGACATGCCGCATCAAAGAAGAATAATCTGCTACGTTAAGTGTGTTCAGTGGAGCATCTTTAGATGTTTAGTTTACTAATGAAATGAACCTTTATCTGTGGTCTCTGCTGCTGTTGCTCATTTTTTCATGAGCACCGGGCCGGCCTTACAAATCCAAACAACAAGTGACCAAATGAAGTCGAACGAAATTTGTAGTTACTTATGTTTCTATTGATTGAAAAGATATGTGAAAATATCAAAGCTAAGATTGAGTTTCGCTTGTGATGATGAAGTAGAAAACGGATCTAAAAATTCTACTTGTTCATTATACCTAGGGCTACACCAATAATAATAATGTTGTGTTAGCTTAACAAACTAGGAATTTTAAGAATCCCCATTTTCCCCGGTACCCATTATTATTGGGAGTCTTAGGAAACGTCTAAAGGTATTTTTGTAAACATAGGATTTGCTCGCATCTGTTTGTGATTCTTTTCCAATAGGTAATGAATTCTTTTCTTCTTTGTAAATCTACCTAGTTGAAGTGTTGGTATTGTTTCATTAATTGTAGTAGAAAAAAAGTGAAATGCACCCCAATTTGTAAAAGAAATGACTAATTACAGAGTGTAGAGACAGTAAACTGCTTGCAATACTTTTGTGTTTTGTTGGGATGCGGTGTAGCACTTTAATGATGACTGTAATGAAACGATTGAATAATAAGATTCCTGGAACCGCACGTAGCACATCAACCATGATATTTTCCATTAGTGCATCACACGTAAAGATTAGGAATAATAGAATTTATACGCTCTGTTCTGTTTTGTGATGGAAGTTCCTTTGTTAAAAGACAACCGCAGTAGCTGCCTTGGATTTGCGATTAGTAGCTTCTTACGTCAATGTGGCACCTTTCGTCAGTAGCTGTTAAGAAAAATCTCGCTCAGAGAGAGTTCATCTTCCCCTTCCCTCCTCACTCACACACTCAGAAAGAAGAAGAACTAACCTGTAGTCACACTAAATTACATATCACATAATCTGTCTAATATAATTAATGTTACGCTTTAACTTGTCCTACTCAGTTATACTTTCGCATAATGCGATACATAGGTAAATAATAATTGTGGAAATGGAAATACGAAAGACAGAAGTTCATGTATATCTACGACTTTGGCACATCACATTAAGTCCGAGAATGGCGGCATCTCTATCAGAGTATCATCTTCAACTACTTATATAACCATTATAAAAATCTTGGTAACTGCAGGCAGAAATCTTATTACAAGTCTACTCCCTTAACAATATAATGACGACATCAAAAACCTTGTTCTATCAAATGTTTTACTATCTCCCTTCCATAATTTTTATAGCGTAATATAATTATGCATTTATACTTATAGGTGCAACACAGATTTAATAAGATTATCCTATGCAAATCCCAATTAATTTATCGAGTCCGAAAGCTATTTGAACAAGTATTCTGCCAACAAAAGTATACACAACCTATGCCAATGTATCATCTTCACTTGCACGTAGATGACCACAGTTTACCTGCCATTTACTCTGCAATTGACCACCGTTAAATCAATCCAGTACTACAAACATGTACTGCGAATTAATTACATGCCACATTCAATGCATAAAATGCAGAATAATGCTAAGTTATCTGTATTAAAAAGATTCTCGTAAATATTGACAATATAATAAAAAATATTTATTAGCATTTTCAATTAATATCAGCAAATAATTTTCTAATGTAATACATTTCCGACTTTCCAGAAACATCAGCAAATACCTACAACGATAATACGATTATATTTTTATTATTTTTTCTATCCATTTTGCTATTATAAAGTGTTGAATTTGAACATATTTCATGTTTTCATGGAAGTCTGCTAGAATTGCAATACTATATCAGTGAAAATGTACACTTGTAATTTGGTCGTGGAAAATGGTTGGTATCTCAGTCTCTAGATGATGGTTCAATATTAGGATGTATGGTATTGGCATAGATAACTGCAATGTATGCACTGGAATGGAATGTGTTTTCGCATTCTTGAGAACAAGTATAGGAAGAATCCACTCCCATCGTCCCATCTCCAGCTCTGTGAAGGTAACTACTACTAGTTTATCAGTAGGGATATGTAAGGGTATGCATGTACAGTGCATGTAGATAGTTTGTTGGGTGATATGATTGTGAGTTGAGTGAGGAGTCGCCATTATCATTAAGAACCTGTAGTTGTTGAATTGAATAGTTGCATAGCATCATCATCACTAAACTACACCACAATGAATACTTAAAGAGAATATTTACTAGAGGACTGTAGTTATTAGATAGCATGCATCCCCTAATACATTCCATGCCACTATAAAATCTAAAGAACAAGAAATTACTGACTAAGTAGATGAAACGAGCGTAGTATAAGTTGGATAGAACACCAATACACAGCCTCCCGCAAATATTTCTCATAGATAGCTCCCTATTGAAAATTTCACCTTTTTTCTTGACCCCGTGCAAATTTCATTCTATTATAGTCTCCTATTTATCTTTGACGTATATATATTATCCAGGATAGTTTATGGAATTTATATTATGATTGTTTGTGGTCGATCCGGATTAGCCTATTGGCTTCTTAAGTAATTTACTATTAAGCAAATTCTCAAGAGATTTTAGGTCTTTCGTTTGTGTATAAATCCCATTTAATCAATTCTGCTCAGGGATTTGCTTCTCATTTAATTATTGTGGTACTTTGTCCTCTGTCCCGGATCACTATCATTTTTCTCTTCTCTCAACAATGCACACGACAAGGAATTCTTGAGTAAACAACTTTTATGAGTGTAATATTATCAAGGATTTTGATATTTAACTCTTTAACCTGAATTCTTGTCACTTGGATATTACATTCCAAAGACGAAATCACTAATAATGTAATCTAAGATCCGTAGCTAGAGAAGAAAACTGTTTTGTTATTAGAATAAGTATCAGAAGAACATCGTCAAGTGGACAACAACTGAAAAAGAACATCTCATATGTCTTAAGAAACTTAAACAGAAAACTTAAGCATGGCTTGACTAATGCTTTTGGATGTGAAAATGTAAACACTTCTTGAATCTGTCACATTGTCATTGGAATAATACAAAGTACACGGACGTAGAATGACTAGCAAGCAAATGATAGTCCCTTTGAAAAATAACATTAGATTTACAACAGGGAGCATTAAATATCCAACCAAGAAATCTTCCCTTCTTACAACAACAATACAGAATAACAATGTAATATATCACCATTGGTCTTAGCGATCCCTTCCTCTATATCTTAACTACGTACTTATAATATCTACGTAGGTAAATTCCTTACAGATATACAAAGAATGTACAACATCCCACCTAGCACCTGTTCCATACATTTCCGTAAAATCCAGTAAAAGATGCAGATGCATTTCAGTTCTTCACAAATAAAAACTGTTCATCATGTTATGCAAATCTCTGATGAATATCACCAAAAAGAGCTACTAGTTACTAAGCCACTACTTATAGGAAGGATAGAAGGACGTAATTCATAAAGAACTTTTGACAATAGAACTTAGCCATTTAGGTTTCCGCATAAAAATGCAAATTAAACAGAAATAGTCACACGTTGTCACTCAGAGATGACGATAAATCACGCCTTTTGTACAGGATGTTGGAGTGAGCATGGAAAAGCATTAGCTTCTACTAAATGCTCTTGACGTGGGCTGTAATTTTGATTCTTGATATGAACTATTAGAGCAGAGCAGGTCAAGCCACATAATTACTTACTACTTAAAAGGGACTAGTGCAGATAATAAGCATTTCTACATTTCTCTTCACAGTTTGATATAATATCTGTAGGCACAATGGTAACTACTTTTTCTATTCAATTGTCATGTTCACCTAGTACATAGTTAGTGCTTACCTTTACTTTCCTCTCTCTCTCTCTCTCTCTATACACTTTAGACACATCAGCAATTACAGCAGCTCACATTGCAAAAACTCGACTTAGCTATCAACTACCAACTCACTGGAATGGAATGATGGAAACTGTGGAAAACTGCTGCCGACTGACGCGTTGAGAGAATCTTCGTTTACTTAATTTCCTCGAACATTCCATTCTTTCATTGTACACTTTAACATTAAACAAACAGCAAAGAGCATTGCGTAATTTTAGTTAAACGATCATAGCTGCAATTGCCTATAGGAAATTAAACATTGAATCTTCATGCTACACTTAAAACTTAAAATCTCTCACTAACGAGCATAAAGTCACAGTCAACATTAATTCAATCACAATCTTGAAAAAACAATAAAAGGAAGACCGATAGTTGGAAAAGGTGACCGACCTGATCTGGCACGGACATGCCACGACATGGGAAACACATCAACAATCCTACCAACTAAATACTTGAGTCTTTGCAGGGAGACTTTCTTGTACATTATTAATGTACTATATTGGATATCTATGACCAAATAAAATATTAGCAGGATGCCTACCTAAAAATCTTATTAAATCCTTCTGTGATAAATTCAACATTTTTACAATTAAAAAATATAACCTTGAGAGATTTTAAAGACTAGTCTTATAGCAATGTGTCTTATTAATTCTCAGTTCAAGTTCACTTGGAGTTAAATACACAAAACAAAGCAAATACCTTTCATGCGCTCAAATAACATTGCAAATAATCTTCATTTCATTACAGTGAAGATTAAAAGTTGTGAAACGGCTTATCAAGAAAAAGGAACGAGCAATTTCACGAATGATTATACATATTATTGTTTTATGCCTATGTACATATTATTGTTTTCTAGTTATGTACATATTGTTATCTAACACACATACACAGGTGAATATTATTGTTAAAAGATAGCATGATGGCATGAACTTCGTTGGCAGTAGATGCATGACAAGGTAAAATGCTATTGGATTCCTTAAATGACGTCTTCGTTCTAAGAAAACTCATGTGGTAAATTCTGGTATTTAGATTGGATTAAGGAATGCTGAACCTTTGGTAAATCCTAAACGAAATAAAATTCTTAAAATGAGATAAACACGAAGGACAAGGTGTAAGAAAAGGTTTAAACTTGCGAAAATCCCCTAGTAATGTAAGTAATAATGAAGCTTAGGACTTTTCTTAATCTTCAACAACTCTAAAATGTCAAACTTCATACGTGTGCACATATTAGCTTGAATTTTCTCTACAATTTATGAGTAAGCTGATAAAATGGAGACCAGCAGAGATTGGTGCGTCATATTGAAATGCCCAAAGGTATTCTTCCTATAGTGAAACAACTCGCAATATGCATTGTAGTCAATAATAGTTTTACACCTGTAATCGTGTGTAATGATAGAACTGAGAGCTCATCATCTGTGAAGGTTTAGCCTTCCGACTACATACTTCTAGTAATGAATAGTAGATTAGNGTGTAATGATAGAACTGAGAGCTCATCATCTGTGAAGGTTTAGCCTTCCGACTACATACTTCTAGTAATGAATAGTAGATTAGACGCACATATACTTAGAGTGTATTGCATATATGATAATAGTGAGTAAACCGGCTGTGGAACTGTACCCCTACATACTTATACTTATTTATGTAGCAGAGAGGAGCAATTCATGATCATGGGAAAATAGTTTTTACCCAACTCTTCTTTCCCTTTGTATAGTCCCTGCAGAAATTCTTATAAGATTAAGAGGCTGCTGAACGTGAAATGCAATTGAATAACATTCATTTCCTTCTTGCATTCTTTTCGCAGAGTCTCTTGTACTATTGTATGTAACATTATCATTAGCCATAGGTTAGGTAACTTTATCTTTCTTCATAATAGACACTAGTTCTAATACATGTGTGAAGTAATAGCAATAGGAGGTCATATGCTGATTTGGATGCGGATCAAATCTTATACAGCACCTAAATACTAAATACAAAAAAGATACAAAGAAAATCTTGTCTATAGTTAGTACATTGTTAATTTCTTATTTCCGTAAAGGGACGTTATCTTTTAAAATCTTGATTCACATCAAGACGTTTATGGAACAATTAATGTCCCACGTATTTTTACAGAGTAGAGTCTTGTAGGAATTAAGCCATTTCATCCCCTCTCTTACAGCCTTATACTTTTCCAAATGGCTACGCTACCTTTTAATCTGCCCACATTACGTCGAGAGAAGGTGGATTCTCATTCGAGAGTGAAAAGCAAGAGTTAGAATAGAAAAAGATGAGACAAGTTTGCATTATTACATAAGTACTTAGAGATAAATAGTGTGAAAACATAAGTGGGAGTTGGTACAATATGAAAATGTATTAGAGAGAGAGAGAGAGGGAATGCGAGCTAATAAACTTGATTAGGAGGTTGGAAAAAGGATGAATTTTCTAATCAGCTAATAACCACTGGAATGCAACCCAAAGCCATCTACGCTAATAAAATGCACCCAAACCAAATCAAATCGTAAGGAATTCAACTTAATCTCGTTTGCCTTTATCTATTCTCCTGAGAATGAGAAAAAAGGAATGATGAGATCATATTGTACTCAATTTTCTTTCGATGCAATTTTCACATTCAATAGAAATCAGATGTTCGTAGCTACGTAAACTACTTACTTACTAACTACACTTAAGAAAGAGTAACAAGAGTTCGTTTCACATTCACAAAATAAGAAATGAGATAGAGGCAAGAGGCAAACAGACAGATAATCATACGAGAAGCAGGTAAATTATAATTCCGAAAGCCTCAAAGCTAAAAAGATTGGAATTGTTCTCAAGTTGCATTAAGTTAGGACTCACTTGAATTCCATACATCTCCCTATCTCTCTAGCTCATCTATTGAATTTAAATTAGTACAAAGTCATCTTATGTAGCACTTTACATGTAGTGCAACTTTGCTAACGATATTTCTTGTGATTTCAAGTAAATTCCCTACGTACAATACTTTTACATTGTTACCCTTTCATCTTTCCCCATCCGTATCATAGGAAATCCAATGAAATAATGTAATTTCACGGCTTAAATGCTATTGAAAATCTCATAATCTTAACGTTCATGCTTTTCTCTAATGTCTATGTCTAGGATATACACAGTTTATTCAAGATCACTGAAGGGAGATGTTATTTTATGTGCTATCTTATGCTATTTAGCTAGGAGGCTAAGAAAATGCCGCACACAAATAAATGCCAATACCTACCTGCTAGGTTCTATTAGATAATCTGCTATTACTCTACCCCATAATACTACATTCATGTGTAGCTCCATTTAAAATCTCTATCTACGAGCAATTTTTATTAACACGAACTACTTTTAATAAAGAATAGCATGCTAGGATACCCTTCTTCTTTCGCATCTGTCTAAAATCCGAAGAATTTCACACTTGATTTAGCGATTGCCGTGCCTTGGAGCTAATCTCAATTTTCTCTGTTCCCAATAATGCAATGCTTCCACCTTCACTTCACATGTGTAGTGTGTGTGCATAACAATATGACATGACAGCGGCGAAATCAATTGAATTTTTAAAAGGTGAGCACAAAGAATTGTGCAATTTGTTAGTGTCATGATTCTGCGTAAACTTTTAACCCCTCTCCTTTTGCAAAATGAGTTAAAGTGAAACTAATAAACATAAAAAATGTTTATGACCGTTGCCTGTATAATATTTTGTCCTATATTTAAGCACAACTGTAGTTCACACTAAATTTAGAGCAGGAGCTACTAGGAATTTTAAGTTTATAACTATTTAAAGTCAAATTAAGCCATATAGTATCTATTAGTCTATTCTCTGTAAGTATATCTATAAGTAAGTCACCTTCATAGTAGAGGCATTAAAAGCTACCCGCGAGACTATAATAATAATATTGTAAAAGTTTAGTGCACACGGAGATGGCCTATTCTTTTCCATTTATGAAGTGAGTCTGTTGGCTATGAAGTAGTATATAAGCATTGTGTGTTTTCTTGTCTCGTACACAATGCCATAGTTGAGAGGACAAAAGGTGAGAGGACTAAAGGGGACAAGAGAAAGACACTTGAGGGAACAATGACCATAAAGTTTGAGCAAGTGAAATAAATAAAATGAGCTCCTGCACTTATAATGTAGCACTGTGTGAATGTAAACAGAGCTCATAGAGTACATTTAAATATTATGAGTAAAAAATTATTTCTTGCAAGGATAATATACGATAATGTGACTTCCTACATACAAGACTACGTTTTAATATGTCACGGTGAGAAAATTGAAAAGCATTGCCTAAAACTTCCAAGACAGGTAAAAATCCTCCATAACTATAAAACCAGAGGCAATTATTACGAGTTTAACCCTTCACCTAGTATGTTCTCGCATCTATTTAGCAAATGATGAGGATATTAAAGGGAATGAGGATATTTTCCCGTTTACTTGACTATACTGTGTGTTAAAGTATGTAGACCAGGGTTGAGATCTGGCTTGACTCTGCATGTGAAGTGTAAAGCTCTCATCATCGCTTAAATTTTATTCTTTGCTCATATTGTGAAAAGAGAAGCTGTCAAGAGAGGATCCACATTAAAGAGGAAACTCGAAAGAAGAAGAAGAGGGCAGACGAGACCAGACGACCACTTGCTGCATGCAGTTGAAAGCAACTCTACATTACTTTATGGTAAAATTAAATTTGGATGCAACAACCGTTCTCGACTTAAGTGATATTACATAGTTGAGCTATTCAGACTGCCTTTGCTACAAGCAATAAAAATGTGTGAAAACACCAAGTGAGGTAGGGCACATTTACTCTACATTCTGTCTTAATAAATTAAAAACCTGCGTTAGAGATAATTGACAGGGAATTATTGCCTCTGGTCATCTTCTGCACAGAAATATATGAGCTTCTCTTCTATCCATACACAAATACCTCCATTCTCCGACCTTCAATACTCAGCTGAGATATAGAAAAGCGCTCTATTATTTCAACAGAGATTTATCTTCGGAAATCAAATACCTTTATCTAGAGCTAATACTTTCATGATTACTGCAAAATGCATTCAACGAACGTATTTATCTTTTATACTGGCTACTAAAAATCAAGTGCGTCAGCAATCTTCTCCTAAACTAACATCTAATGTTACACTACATGCTTTTATTTTCAGAGCAAGAATAGATACACATCATTGTCCTCCCATATCCACCTATCATCATTCATGACCGTCGTCCGTCACATTTTAATTTCTTTCATTCGGTTACCTTTTTATAGGATTCCTTCTTGGTAAATTCGTATTTTACATTCGTAGTTTGCATATTATTCGTATTCCAGGAATTCAAGTTTATGTTTACCATCAGAATTCAATCTAGTATCTTTAATATTTACTTTTTAGGATGCTCACATCATTATTCAGACATTCACTTTTCAGGCATTTGCTCTTACATGACATTTACTCTTTGACGTGTTTGATAGAAACATTAAATATCACATTAAATGTCAATATGAATTTAATAAACACCTATTTGAATTTCTGTAATACGAAATAAAAAATAGTCTACAATTATTTGTTAGATTTGACTTTGGAAATAGCCATGTATCGGAAAACAAGTAAGTGTAAGTAACTCAAGCAGTCGAGGAATGCATGTAAAATTACAACTTGACTGCCCATTACACAAGTCTTTGGAATTCAAACGAAGAAATCATAAAACAGAAGTGGAGAGTTAAAATGTGATGAGGAGGAGAAGTAAGGAGGAACCTGATATGATATTATTATGTTGGCTACTTAATACTGTGATTAAACTGAATGTTTTCAACCAACTACTCAGCTCCTGACATGAGAAACTAGAAAAATGTCGAGCAAACTCAAAAAATAGACTTGTACTCCTATAAAACAACATTATATTGCTCTTTTGTAAATTCAGGGGACATAATAATGTCTAATATGTAATAATATAATGGATATTTTTCCATGTCCCCACTACTACTGTATTGTTCTGCTCTGGATGATGGAGAGATGCTGAATTTAATGGGCAACACATTTGTACAGATACTAAAGAGGAACTCGTTATATTTGTAACCTTGTCTCACTCACATCTACATTAAATCTACACGGAGAGATGGACTATGTACACATACGTAAGCTAACTCTTGGACATGTTCTTTTATAATAAAATCTTGTACAATAAATAGTCGAACGAGAAACTTTATCTCTAGCCATCATCAAAATAATAGAGGAATGAACGACCGAACTAAGAAGATCTACAGAGTCTAAACCAAAGCAAACGAACTAACTAACACACAACAAAACAATATACAAAATACAAGTGCAAACATTAGATACTATTTAGTAGATACATCTCCCTTTATATATCTGCTGTATAATGCTTGGAAAAGAAACTGTCTACAAGATCTTCTAATGTGCAGTGACGAGAAAGAAATTCAAACTACATCGTTTGTTATATGATGGCATGTCATGTTCGATGTTCCACATGTACAACATTATAATATCACATTGTTGTGTATTCTATTACTATTTCAGCTTGAATTATATTGCATTGTGTATAGAATCTGTGTAAATTCTCTACACACATTATCCCTACAGTACAGTTCATCCTTCATCTCTCTAAAATAATGATAATAAGTACAGAAATTCTATTAAATAGTCTGTTGGTAGGTATATTGTTATTCTAGATCTTGGCCAACTTAAAAAATCCATGACTTCTTTGACAATGTAACACTAGCACTCTTTACATGAACATGGCATGGATGTAAGCACACAAAAACTATTATGATGAAGTAGTTTTCCAATGGGAATTTGACAATAGCAACTTCTATTATCAACTAATATGCATGCATGTCTGCTGGGAGAATGTTCACATTGACGACGACGACCACGAAGACGCTGAGTTCAGACGATATAGGACTCAAACTGAGAACTCACTCACTCCCTCACTCAAAATGCAGCTGAGTCTGACGAAGATGTTTCTTGATGGAAGAAACCTAAAGAATTTTCTATACAAATTACATATACCAAGTTACAGAACACAAAACATGTACAAAAATCACTACACAAACAGTCTACATATCATTCTAGCACTTTAGATCCGATTCTATTTGTCGGTTTGGGATTTTTCATTCATTGACTAAATCAAATTGCAATTTTAGATGTAAAATATCATACAATTATATTTATTTATAACTAAAAACCTTTCTTGGAAATTATGAAAGATAATTTAATTGCTTAACATTTCCATTGCAGGTACCACGCCCATAAAACAGGTAAATTACGTATTAATTTCTCTTGAGTTATAGCTGTTTAGATGATGACATGAAATCGAAGCAGAGCGGTACTAGGAAGATGGCTGTAAAAGCTCTTCTTCCTCAACCACAGCATCCAAATTCCAAATGTAACTGTCGAAGCAACAGGGAGGAAAAGATCAGCCTCCCTTCAATAACACTTCTAAGTCGTCATTATTATGAGGAACATTATCATCGTTGATCAACATTCCTTCATTCCTTTTAAAATCCGGATGGATTGATCCATCACAAGAGTAATGGGCCAGAGATAGCTTCAAAGATTGAAGATTCCATTAGTGTCTAGCTAGCTCTAGGTATACCTAAATATACTTTCATTCTCTTGAATTCATCTTATTGGCATTCCGGAATCCAACTGTCGTAATTTTGAAGTACAAACGCACAAAAACATTCATTGCATCATTGCATTGACTTAGATCAATAAGAGAATGAGGATTTCTAGAGTGAAATTCTGTTTGCTATCTAAGAAAAGAATGTAATAATGAATCCGAAAAATTGGATGGAATGTTGATTAGCTGATTTGATTTGGTTTTCTATGGTCAGATTGAATTTCGGGATGTATAATCGCTGAGTATTATAGTCAGGATTAGCTACATACGATGAAAATCCAGTACTCTGAATTGAAAGGTAAATAAATGAGGAAGTAACAGTGAAATTGAACAGTAAGCTATGTGTGAGCAGTTGTATAATTTATCCACGAGGTGCACCGTTTGGTTTGGACATCTGATGATTTGAGATGGATGGATCATGGTCGATGATGGTATTTCTTTCTATCCTGAAGTGAGTTGTAGTCAAGTCTCACCTTGTTTATTTCTCGAATTTTTGTGTTTCTTAAGTGAAGCCAGGCAGGGTGATTTAAGTTTGAGTTGTGTAGTAAGTAGGTACGGTCAACGGTGTAACTGATGTGATGTAAGTTGAGTGTAGAAAATCACAATGCGAAACGTGAGGATCATATTTTACGTTGGGATAATAGTTAATGCATACTTTTAAAAGTGTGTTGTTCAAGAGAATGTGATATTATTATAAGAAAGTAGTGTATCCATATTCATCATGTCTAAGATGATCCTAGATCCTAGTATTAAATCGGATAGCCAAGAAAATATAATGTACATATAGTAAGTGTGATGTGAGTGAAGCAATGTATTATCGCTGACTGATGATCGTGAAGATGGTGATGACGATTTCGTTTAGTTTCGACGTGGTTTGTTTGGTGTGGCTCTTCTGGATGAACATAGATAATAGTAAACAGAGAGGATGAAGAACAGTAGAAGATGAGTATTATTTGAAGTGGTTTGGTTTGGTCGGTCGGAGGAAGGAGCTAGCTTGAAATGAACTTCACACACAGCCACAGCTATAGGAGGACGACGTGGATAGAGACAGCCAGGCAGATTAGGATGGATAGATTGGATTTGAATGAGATTGAATCTATTTGTCTGCTGCCTTAGAAGTAATTCATGTCCAGTCAAGGCGAGTACCTAATTAAAATATGGGCTATGCGATTCAAACATCTCTCTAGAACTATAGCCATAGCTAGTAAGTGCAATTATTCTACAGACTCTTTTCTTGTTCTTCACTTTAAGTTGATGCTTTCGACGTTGGATTCCATTAGCTTGTAGTGTACCTTTGTGTTGTTTTGAAACAACGAGCTGATTTAATAATGGACATAGTTTATGCAATGGAAAAACGAGAGGAGATGAGATTCTCGGTTTTTTTATCGTTTAGTCAGCTTTGCTGCATTATTACGTGTATTACTTATGTGTAGGTACTTAAGAGTAATAAATATTAAGTAAGGTGATTCGATGAACATAGTAATCATAGAGTCTCATTGTTTCTTCTAGCTAGACACAAGCATATGCATTTAGAATTACAAACTCTATTGCAAAATGAAAGAAATATAGGTCTACTACTCAAGAGAATGTTGAAAAGATATTATGTTGGATTTAGTGTAGAGCTGTAGAGCACACGAGTTATATTTATGCATAAATGAGTGTTACTAGAAGAAGATAATAATGAGGCTCATCTCTGGGTGGCCAAATAAGGATGAGATTTGTAATGTAATGTTTTCTGCCATGCCATCCTTATTTCTTTTGCTATGAACATGCATTGGTTTTGTTTGTGCATTCATGATGACCCTTTTCGGAAGAGACCTTGCATGGTTGATCAAAGGAAACTCGTCTCTCCACATGTCAAACTTTTTCGTCATTTCTTTTCTTTTCATCTCATCTTGACTTATATGCATATAGTTTCTTATTGCATCTTCTTATTGCCTCCCCATTACATTAGCACAGTGAAACGTCACGGCTTGGAATTATAAGAATAACTTATTAGGTTGTCTTCTCCACTCGACTACTGCATACCAAAACGTTCGGGAATAAAATAGCATCTTCTATTTCTTACATTTCTTCACTTGCACATTACACACACACAGATTTACATAACATAAAAGTCATAGCCAAACACACTGCAGTTAACTTTTTACTATGTGACTATCTAATATTCAAACTCTGTTTACACGAACACACACGATAAGTTTGTATAAGAAGATAGAAGGGAGCTACCGCAGCTCTGCCTGGCTACTTTCAAATAACAAATGCACACATAAACTTTAACAGAAAATAATGTCAACGCAATCCGTAGACTTATCAATTCTAATAACTACTGAGGGAAATTGCTATAAGTACTTTATAATTCTTCAGAATTGAAATTCAAAGCAATCCTTTTCCTTTGGGTGTGTTGTTTACGTCTACTAGCTCGAATCTCTTGGCATCCATGCCACATTATATTCAAATTTTATTTGACTCGACCTCAGGGACAGTCGACAGTGACAGTCAGTAGAGCCGCCAAGCAAAGCTCAATCGGAACCCTTCATGTCCCATTTTTTATTTGCATTTACTATAATTGCTCACATTATTTCACTTGTTACTTTCTCGAGTGATTTTAATATTGTAAACATTCTTTCCAGATGGCGATTGGAAATTCACGATGATATTTAACATGCTTTTCTTCTCAATCCCTCCCTAGTCACACAATTCTCTCTCTCTCTCTCTCACAAGATGTTTTAAATGTTTTACATAGCTATCTTGTGAAAACAATGATGACAAATACTAAGTACAATGATGTATTGGTCGGACAGAAGATTAATTGGAACGACCTCGAATGGAATGTGCGCTAGATCACTGTGTGTCTGCCGACACATGCTATCATTTTGTATTATTTGATCTGACAGATAAAGCAAACAAAATCTGTCTCAATTTTTTCATAGAATCTTTCCCGAAACTTCACATGACACAAAATATTATCCTTTGTGTAATTGCAACAGAAAATAATATCATAGTAAAATCCGTCAAAAAATCATCCCATCATTCTCGTCTTCTATAGAGAGAGCATGAGGTGAATACAAAATAAGACAGCCCTTTCATGATCATAATACATAACACACGAAATGTCTGAAGCAGTCTCCAGGAAATTAACAAAATAAAACAACACATTCCTTTAATTTTGCCTACTACCATGTAGTTTCTACTTGTGCTCCTTAAATCTCGAATTATTACTGTTTCAAAACAAA
>JABASI010002946.1:0-17944 GCA_019776505.1 Tomocerus nigrus | reverse complement strand
GATATTTCTGGGGTCCCCAATTGTCCCGGTATTCCTGACAAACTTTTGGACTACTGTTGTTGCAAAAAAACAAAATAAAGCCATGCATATAATGCAAAATGGAAAATTTGTTTTCATTAATATTTAGGTGCTAACGTGCATTGTGTATGAAATTGGAAAGGAAGTGAGATTAAACTCATAGTAAATTGTAACACAGTAAGTGATCATATATTGCTAACATGTTGCAGATATCCCAAATATTAAAATGTCCTCACTTACGGTTATTTGTGACCTTATAAGTAGCTTTATGTTTCCATTGCGCAAAAATTGTCGTAACACTTGCAATGCTATTCATGCTCACATTCATTAGGTAATAATACTGTAATTTTAAAGTTAACTTATGTCGATATAACAAATAAGTATTAATACATACACGTACATATACTTTCTTCCTTAATATTTGATATCGTTTTCTGTGGTATTCTATTCAAAGGTTCAAGTTCTTGTTCTTACAACATCAAGTGAACACTTAGTCTCTTCGTTCATGAATAAGCATTTTATTCCACATCATTACTATACACATTATCCTCATTTAAATACATAATGTGCATTTGTTCTTCACCTAAAGTTAAGCAATAACTACACTCGTTCTTGAAATGTCCAATAATTTATCAATGTCACAATCAGAATAATATAGAAGTACTTCGCAAATAATAGATCCATTATTATCATTACGTAACTATTCTTAGCGGATTAATCGAAAGATTTATTCTTAGGCATGTCTATGCAATTGAAAATTCTATATAAATGTCAGAAAATGTAGGTGGTCATTTTCACATAATTAATCAGAGTTGGAGGAAATAGGCACTAAACTCATAGCAGTATTCTAAAAGTAACTGAAAATGGAAAAGTTCTTTCTATTTGGGATATTTATTATGATTTTTAAATTCGGTGAGTTGTTTGTTTCATAATTTCCTCAGACATTCCCTTTCCACAAAGTCAATGTTAAGTATTCTTATTTAATGTTCTTTTAAAATATAGAAATTACTGAGGCTCAGCAGGTTCAAACGCAAATACTAATCCGAGATAGACTGGTGATGGTCTTATGCGATCAAATGGAAGAATACCTGAACAATGGATCATTTCCAGAACCTATAATGATCATACCCGAGAAATACAAAAACTGTAAGATATTTTATGTCGTAATTAAATAATTTCATTCTAATTCGTTTATTTTTCGAATATCATATTTTTTTCTTCCAGTTAGAGCCGGATCTGCGAGGAAGACTGACGGAGGTGTGATGACTATGGACGATGGACCTAAGCCTGGGGATTCTAATGGCGGTATGGGCTTTAATGGAAGAAAAGTCAATAAAATGGGCAAGAGTGTGGGACAGCCTTCCGCTAATGATTTAAAATACAAAGAAAAGGAAATGAGGAACAAGCGTGAGACAACTACTCTTCAAGAAGACTTTGATGACTGTTCTAAACCAGGGGCTAATTGTGTTTTGGATTTATGGTAAAGCTACGTACTAGGCATTTCAACTATATATTTTTACATAGTGATCCTTTTCAAATAAAGATTATGGAAGACAATATTTATTTAGCACTTATTATTTCGACTCAACGCAAGACTCGATATATGCAATGCACCACGCAAATTATCATGCAATAAACCTAACAGTACAATATCTCAAATTAACCAGAGTTCGATTAAGGAGAAAATGATTTAAAGACATCTTACATACCACGAAATTCCCTCCCAAGTTTCCACGCTAATAACTCCAAAACCAGATAGAAATCAGATAGAAATATGTATGCATGCATCTATTGTTGAAAAATTAACATTCTAACTTACAGATTAATCTACTATAATAAACATGTAAGTATGACTTTGCGTTAAATTAAAAACCATTAAAAATCGTTTTACTACAGGAAAGAAATGTTTATTAGGTTTTATTTACAGATTTATTTATTTCCGTAATTCACTAATTGCACCTAATTGCACCTAAAATTCTAAAATCTAATCATATCTTCCAAATATATCGGTATATATGCAATGCAGGTAATGTTACTACTTTTCATATCTTGTACTGATACTACACACATTACACACTTTTTCACAAATGAATCATACACATTCAAACCTTGACTCTTTATGCTTTTCTAGATTTTACCACTCCAATAGACTTGATTCCGTCGATTAACAGTTCATATCTCGCCCAAATTGTATTTATGAGAATCAAGTTACTAATTTTCAGTGCCATATCTTTCCTGTAGTAAAAAGGCTATTCCGATGATTGATTAATGATGATTAATCATGAGGAAGACAAGCAAAGTTCTTCCATATTCAAGATTCGGAATTAACGAAAAAGGAATCCTGAAAATTATAAAATTGCTCATGCCTACAGCATTTTAGTGTAGCAAGCATCAGCATATCTTTGTCACTTTATTATCTGCATCTTTAATATTTTGGCCACGACAAAGCCAACTAATTACTAATTACTATAGACTGCCTTAAAAAAAAGTTGTACAAGTATAAAGATAATAAAGAATTCGGCTCTCATCGGATGAGAATCAAATATCAACCGTAACAGATATCTTTAATCCATAAGTACGATTTATAGGAGGTAGGTATACAGGTATGCTCATGTTGAATGATTAACTATAAGTTATAGTCTATAACTCCCGAAGTGGTAGAAACTTAGAAATACTATTTAATGGACCGTCATTGGGATCAAAAATTCTTAGTTACATATTACATATTTAATGCTGAACTACATGAATGTATTATTATTTCATTCGCCCATAGGAGGAATTTTTCCTATTGTGTTTTCTTTTTGTTTTAGACCCAACAAGCCCAAACATTACCATGAAAAGTGCATATTAGTATTAATACGCCTCAAAGTGTACAAGTGTACACTGTACACCTATGTTTATTGATCAAAGATCAAAATAATAATGTGCTATTGTTCTCATTAGACTAAAGTTATGCGCAAAAGTACTTAATATTATGCTAGTCTAAATATTCAATAAGGATAACTATATAAACAGCTCTTTAAATCCAATAACTTCTCTGTTCAATGTCATAATGATCTCATTTTAATCACTTCGCATATTAATAGATCTATTATATGATTTGACGTCTTCCATAGCCTGCTATGCATTTTTCTTTAAATCCAATAACTTCTCTGTTCAATGTCATAATGATCTCATTTTAATCACTTCGCATATTAATAGATCTATTATATGATTTGACGTCTTCCACAGCCTGCTATGCATTTGAAAATTCTATAAAAACCTGGAAATACTGATTTTGCCCTCCATATCATTCTTAGATTGGGAGCAGACAAACATTTTGGATCAGAATTTCTGATATCTGATACATTTTAAAAATGCAGCGCTTCACTCTATATATGATCTTTATTATTATTATCATTCTCAGATTGGGAGCAGACAAACATTTTGGATCAGAATTTCTGATATCTGATACATTTTAAAAATGCAGCGCTTCACTCTATATATGATCTTTATTATTATGGTTTTAAAATTCGGTGAGTTGCATATTGTATTCATTCTATTTATCAGTATCAATTCTTTTGATTTCATTGATTTTTAGACATTTTCTATGCTCATAATTTTGTCTTTTGAACAGGAAGTATCGTAGCTGAGCAAAAAGAAGTACTGATACGGGATCGACTGGTAATGGTTTTATGTGATCAAATGGACGAATACCTAAGCAGTGGAACCTTACCCCAAGCAATTAAGTCCATGCCGGAAAAATACAAAAACTGTAAGCTATCTCGGCTTTTTTGAATAATTACATACTATATATAATAATTATTTTCCTAATTTTATAATTTTTTTATTAGATGTACCGGGTTCGGGGGCAGAAACTGTTGGTAATGGAGCCATCGCTGGAAGAAAAGTGAGCAAAGGCAGGACGGCAAATGATTTGAAATCTGGAGAAAAACCCATGAGAAACAAGCGTGCGATCGCGACCCAGAAGGGAACCTTTGAAGCACCTCCAAACGGACATTGTCTTTTGGATTTGGAGGAGCAACAGTAAATATCCATTGTCGATAACTCAATGTCGTATAATAAATCATTCGTATTTATTTATTAATAAATATTTATCCCGGAACAAAAAATGAAGTATCAAATATTTCACTAACTCATTCGGAATAGATTCCACGAAGACCGCTTATAGTCCAACAAAATAATAAGATTGTTACAAATAAAATTATTATCAGAGTTAAGCCAGCCCCCATGAAAATTGGTCTTCTTTCTTCTAAGTAGTTGCGAAACTGGTGAAAAGCATGCAAACCATCGAAAAATCAGTTTACATATGATCAGATTGCAAAGATAAAATTAATTAAAAGTAGGTTTAAAGGAGTACCAAAAAGAAATACGTGGACAGGATGCATATTTTCCATATCGGATGAACTTCTACATCAAACCTTAGCATGGCAATTGATTCTACGCAGCGTCTATAGTTCCAGAATCGTTTCTTAGTGTACATTCCTTCGAAAACCTACTAAGAGGTACCAGACATAATTAAGCTAAAAAATAATTGCCGTAATGTATGGTTACATGTAGCAAAGGTTCATTTAAGAAATGTCATTTACTAAAGTGGCATAAAGCAATTCATCATCCCAGTCATAGAATTTCATCGTACAATTCTTCATGTTAACAAAGCCACAACGCGATACAGAAATATTCGTTTTCACACACATAATCCGCTCTTCTGAGCTATTATAAATGTGTAGAGTTATGTTACAATCTTGAACTTGCCTTATTCTTCCTACTATTCGTTCTTCTATGTTCCTTATTTCTATATCCTAGAAATCAATAGCCATTTATATTTCTCTACGTTTCACCATTAAAAAAGACCAATTTATTATTATCAACAGTTTTCTGCATACATTTCCAAAGAATACAGCACCAAAGAAAAAAGTTATCCATGTTAATGGTCGATGAATGGAAAATATGTTCCTTCCACTGTAATCGTAGCTTTTAATCAAGAAACTATCCAAATGTACAATTCGGGACAGTCCTAGGCCTTTTTCTTCGCCTCCCAATAGAAGGTTATAATGTTTGCTATTTATTTCGAATCTTAAAGTGTTATTTACCGATGGGTGGGGCAATTCTCCTGGAGCCCGCACTTTGTAAGGAATCATACCTATCGGACAATTGACATTTATTGTTACAGGAAATTCGGCGAAACGGTAATATTAGAAATTTAAATATATATTTTGTTGTTTTACGTGCTAAATTCATGAATTTACATTACTTCTTGGGGGTTTTTTCTGCAGTATTGAATGATGAATGAAGATTTCATAGAGACCAAGTAAAAATCGTATTTCAAGTGGACAATCTTTATAGACCTCTGCTGGAGTTTCTGCAGAATTAATCAGATATGCATTATTACCGATACTAATTTTGTTTTGAAACTCTATATAGTAGTAAATCGGTACATGAAGTTACTTCTTCTCGGGAGACTTTTGTCTATCTTCTTCGTAATCCTGCCGATGCCAAGAGCGTCGGCAGTAGAGGAAATTATATCGTTACTTTGTTGAGTGACAGTAGTGTTAATAGTAGTGACACTAGTTGCCGAATATAGACGAGGCGGAGTTATTGTTGGGCGAGACGATTCTGATAATGCAAAATCGGATCCTGGGGGGGTAAGAATGACCTGGATGAATTTAGTCGTTCCCTGTTCGGGAGGGGCCTTAGTTTTCGTAGTTTCTGCATTTGTTTTAAAATATCTTGGCTGAGCAGTTTCCTTCGGTGCGAGAAAATTTATTTGTCTAAGAACCCTGCCCGCAATTAAGGCTTGCTCTTCATCAGTTAGTTCATTAACCGAAATGGCTGTGATCCGAGGTTTAAGGGACTCGTCGTCATCATCCATAACGATTTTTTTAATATTTCGCAACACCAATTAATTATTGTTTCTCATCTTCTACAAAAAATAGTTCACGAATGTCATATTTCGACATTTACATGAAAAAATATATTCAAATCTCGTAATTGACACTGCTAGCAAATTATTATGCCTTGTAAATTGTAATGATCCCATACAATAACATTGATATCCATGGTGTTCAGAATATTTGGTGACGAATTTAAGACGCACGTGCATACATTAAAAATTTTGTGACCGTCTACCGATGATTTGATTATGTATAATCTTTTTTAAATTCCTTTCGAATAATGAGACAAAATTACCTCAAAAACATAAGATAAATCGTCTAATGGCGCATTATTGATAATAAAACTGCTAATGCTTTGAAAGAATGCAATAAAAATCGTACACTTTCAAACGAATTTCGATCACAATGCATAATTAAATTATATCAGACACGCTATGTGAATGCCAAGGTCTTAATTAAACCAATTAATTGCATTTAGTGCATTACCTCTAGGAATTTAAATTGAAAAATAAATGACTTTTATTGTTAACCTGGATAATTAATTTGGTTGCAAATGATTATTCAGTGGCTACGCTTTATTTTACGAGATTTTTTGAATAAAAAGAAGGAAAATGATCACGAACCTTTTCATAGTCGATTCAACTATCGTACAATTTCAATATGAAGTCAACAATAGTAATCATCATCTCTACTGCTACAGTATTCTTATGCAGTAAGTAAAAATTGCTTTTCTCACAATTCCACTGCGAATTCTTATGAGGACAAAATTAAATTTTTTCTTTTTAAACCAACAGGTCAATATATAACATCAACTTCATCATTAACATACAATGGAGAGTATGACGTATCAGGTAAAAAGTCTTTCCACTTCATACAATAATTATTTGAATTTCATTATAAAAATATTAATTTTCTCATTTTCTGAGCATTTTATTATTCATTATCATGATATTAGCCAAGGATATGGCATACCTCTGCATGCTTATTAAGGATTATAAAAAGACTGGAATGAAGCCAGTTGTAGCTGACGTCACACCGCCGGTGCCTCGAGAAAAATACATGAATGATAAAACCAAGTGCTGGAAATTTCAATGGAATGCTTGCAGTAAGAACTAATTTTATTTAGGAGATTCTATTGAACCTGCATAACTACCCATTTTAAAAAATGTGTGAATTTTTTAATATAGATGCTGGTGAAGTAGGAAAACCAAAGCCATGTGGATGGTAAGTTGATAATATCCGAGAGTTGACCTTAACAATAGCTTTCAACATCTTCTGAAAAAAAGTTTCATTATTTAAACAGGTATCAAATGATGGAAGATCCAGATCCTTCGATGTGTTCATAGCTTTTGTAATAAATTCTTCAAATCCACCCCTGCACAGACACTACCAGAACACTTTTAACCGAATTATATATGGCTGGTGATTTATAAAGTCATTATTTATTCATTTACAACTTTGTATTACAAATAACGTGTAATAAAAGATACAATAACAAATTGAGAAAGATAAACATGAATTCCTCAATAAAATTCGTTGTAGAATTATTTGAAAATAGTTTTTTGTAGAAAATAATTTAATTAGAGCATTTTATTTATTCGCACAGTGCGTGCGCACATAATAACATTATAAAACTAAGTACATGACAATGGATATGATATAACAACATGAGCGATAACGATTGTGCCTTGCATTGAATGGATTATGTGATCCGTTTTTCTATTCATACTACAATAACATAAACAATAGTAACATATTGATTTCAATAGGCGAAGTAATAAGAAGACTGTTTTACGGCCATTGCTTACCATTATTATTATTCAAACGAGCTAATAATTCCTCAGTAGTAAAATATCTGTACAATTAATAAATTAACTCCAAAAAATAACAAAAACTTTTGTATTTCCTAAAGGCACATACTTATAAGTATTTGGTAGCCTATATATAATACGTGTAGAAATAGTTCCTTGAACTTTCAACTTTTATTCCCACTGATCAATTAATATTTGCACAGAATTATTAGCTAGCTGTTTTCAATAGGTTAAGTAAAACTGGTTAATTCCGATTTAATTCTATTTACAAAATTATTAACTACCCTACTGGAAAACAATTTAAAATAATATATACCTGTCGCTATACATTTTCTGCTATCTATCTTAAAGTTATGGTACTGTAAAAGTGATTGAGCAACCAAGAGAGCCACTATGATGCTACGATTCTATTCTAATTGTGTAAGTATATATTATTAGGTTTCCATTTTAAGGGTATATAAAAGTACATTTTCATGGAGTGACTGGACACTTACATGTACAGTGTTGTAACCAATATTATAATAAATAAAAACATTGTGAACCATAACTTTGGTCAGGTCACAACACAACCCCTTCGATTTTTGTATTGCATCGTATCCGAACTACCGAAATACCTTTTCCATCCAAATAATTTCCGATTTTTCATAACTTGCAACTGAATCTCGTTAAAAGTTACATTAATTACCTAAATGTAAGGTAAAGAATGAAAATCTTCAATAATTTAGAATCCAAAAGCTTTACTAAACGCGTTTTGAACTGTAACCAGAAGGTAATAAACATATTGCTACATTGATTTCATTGTAAATCAAATGTAGAAAAAAAATTGTTAACATTTTTCACCATTTCAGTCCATACCAGTCATTTGTATTCATTGTCGCTGTAAAAATACTTGTCTATAGTTTATTAAGCTGGCTAACTGTATAATAATAATTGTGTATTATTTATTAGTAAACTGTACAACTACCACATCTTTCGTAACATGACCATGGGAAACATTGGTTGGCATTGTTGGAATCCCATATGTGGTGGCAAGCTGCTGGGTCCTGGGTTAGACAACGACACAGGGCCATTGTTAACACCACAACCGTCTGAGACTTTCTTTAGATGCACAAGTTTATAATGAGCATAAGCTAAGAATGAAGCTATTAAAATAGCAACTAAAGTTGCCATTCCAAGTCCAAAGAAGACAACTCCGAAGCCAACGCGTGGCAAACAAATTCCATAAACGAGTTCTTCAGGATTTGTCATTTTTCCTCGCATGATAACTGTTTGGGGAGTGTTTGATGTTGTGGCATTTAGGGCAAAGTCGAGGTCGGCTTGGGATACAACACGGAAAGCACCTTGAACACCAATCACGTCTGAATTCGAAGCCACGGAACGGCGGAAACGTAGACGACGAGGTCCCTTAGGGAAGGGCATAACTTGCTCGTTCCTCGGAATTTCTCCTTGTCGAGATTCCATAGGATCTCCTGAAAAATATTTATATATATAAATTGTTACAGTAGAGTAATTATAATTTATTTAGATTCATAAAACATATTTTGAGATTACCTTTAAGAGCTTGAGAACTTGGAGACGGTTCTCCAGGTGAGCTAAGGTCCCCAGATTTTTTGTCAATAGCGATATCAAGACCTTCATCGTTTTTAGGTTCAGGTCTCATGAGCATGTTTTGAACTCTCTGTGCATGATGACGTTGTTGCTGTTGAATAAATTGTGGGTCTGGTGGTCCCTGAGCTCCAATCGTATGCTGGATAGTTCCAGTGAATCTTTGAGGGAATAATGGCATGGGCTGCTGTCCAGGAAGAGGAGGACCGTTAAATCCTGGAGGAGGTGGAGGATATCTCATCAGTTGTGGATGTGGAGGAAATTGCTGATAAGGTCCGGGACGATTTTGTACATTTGGTGGAGCAATATGCTTAGAATGACCGGGTCTCCCAGCAGGTCGACCTGCTTGAGGGACACGTAAACTTTCAAAGAAATGAGGCGGTGGTGGCTGCATTTGTGCTGGAGTATTGGCATCTAAAACCTCTCCAGAGTGGCTAGTTTTGGGTGGTCCTTCACTGGACAGACCATTGCTATTGTTAGCCTCTTCATGAATATCCGGCTTTCCAGAAACATTTTCATCCGTTCCTTCATTTGCGATATCATTAATATTCGTCTCCAGACTAACTGTTTGGGATTGAGCAGGAACCGGTTCTTGAGCAGATCCCGCTCCCAGATGGTCAAGACCATTTTTAGGAGTACCGTACGTAGAACAGTGATCCGGGCAGCCATGTCGACAGATTTCAACAGTGCAACGAAGATGAACATTCAGCATATCTGGGAACTTGAAGGCACTGAGAAAAGCGTAAGTCAAAACTGTGGCTCTTCCATCGTCAAGTTTCAACTGGAAGGAAACAACAAAAATGTTTTAACCAATGTATAATTACCGAAATATAGAGTTACCTAATTTTTGTCCTATTTTTATCGTTTCAGGATCATTATATGAAAATTGTAGCGAAAGTTTAATTTTACACCACGAAGATAAATCCTATCCTATTGTAAGAAACTTTGATTTAATGTACCTTTGAGAATTTTCCAATTAATTTTGGACGAATAATACAGCCTTCAGGGTCACTCAAGGGTAAAATATGTCCACTCTGTCCATCAGAAGCCTCGCAAGCTTTAACACGCATGTCAAACTCTCCTAAAGGTAACAATTTGAATGAATGTATTAGAAGGAAAAGTGGCTATACATCTGCATGATTATTAATGGGTTTTAAATGAAATGCATCAGAAATGGAAATCGGCGTACCTGTAGGATCCTTAACAGCAACTACCATTGTCAAGGTAGAACCCAAGGGAACAATTCCAGTGAGTGGAGGAGCCCAAGGCCCTTTTCCTTCTTGAATCTCCATCCAGCAATCAACATTGTCCCCATGAAAATTAAGTTCCACAATGTCTAAATCCGAAATGACCATGGGTGATGTTTTTGTGGCAGTTTTCTCGTAATCGTTAAACCACTCGCAGCGAAGTCGTTTAGCCTCATCCCAAGCTTCGATCAATTCCTCGTCGTATTGTACCACTACGGTGTTTTCATAGAATTTTCCATGGTTGTCTGGCTTCGTTCCACATTTATCATAGTAAATATTGAAGACAAAGCTTGTTTGTCCAGTTCTATACATTAAAATCCAAAGACAACGAATAAAATCTCAAATATTAACAATGTCCTTATTAAATACAGAAAAGAAAACTGGAATAGGATTTTATTCTTTTCCTTTTTGTTGTCTCTATCAATTGAAAAGGCTGGAACTACATGTACACTCGTAAATTTGATTTTTTGTCTGGATATATAAAACTTAATTTCATATACAAATGAAGTCTACGGTAAAAAATTACCTGACATTAATAGCAATTATAAAAAATGAGTCTTTATTGTTTAGCGACGACCGACTACGATCATATTATGATGATAATATGCATATGCTAGACAATATAATATTATTGCTACCTAGTACATGACAAGGTAGATATACATCACATCGCATGTAAAGATAAGGTATCTACATGACATCAAGGTATACAATTACTACTCGGCTACAGCCAAAGCACACTGAAAGGCCATAAAGGAAATATCATCGTTATTTTTTGTTATTCTTGCCTCGGGAAGGAGTAGTCGGAATTTTTCACAATGAAACGAGAAACACCCCAAAAAATTGACATAACATACTGAGAATGAGAGGGGAGAGCTTTTAGAACAATCAGGAAGATGTAATAATGGAAATAATGTTCAATTTGAGACTACTGTACCGCAAAGAGTTAGACTACTGATATTATGAATACAACTAAAAGAAAGCTGATATAAGGCAGTAAACAGAACAGAACGTGTAAGTAATGAAACTTGTTTGTCAATTTAAAGAGAATCTCAAATTCAGATTTATAATGTAACAGGTGAGACAAAGTAATGTAAAATTCTATTGTTTCACTGTATAATAAAATAACTAGCTAGCATCTTTGGGTCATCTGTCATTTATGGGTACCTATATATTATTTACTTCATAAAATGCATTGTCACTTGATGAAATTATTGTCAGAGAATTTAAATGCACGACAGCATGTGATAAAAATGACCAAGGCAGAGTACACAGTGGCACAATGTAAATTGTTCAGAAAAAAATTACCTTGGATGTACATAGACGCATCCTTCATGTCCATACATTCCTTTAGAAGCCACAAGTCCATGGAACGGGGAGTCAAATGACAGATGAACTTCCATATGTTGTGCCCCGCACATTACTTCTAAATGAGCTATTTTCGGCATACCTATTGGTCGGTCCCAGTTACTCGGCACTCCAAGTGCATCTCCATTTGCTGCCTACAATGCAAAAATTCAACCAAAACTTACGGTACAGGAATGATCAACAAAATATTATTATTTGCTCCACACAGACTGCCACATACATTAAACATGTTTTTGAACAGGCTATCATTCAATCGCAAAGTTTTAAAATATTGTCTTATAGTTAATCAAAATGAACTTACAGGTAATAAAGAGGAGAATAGGGCTATACTGACAATCGCCCAGGTCATCATTTTCTTTGCAACTGATTCCCCATGTGAATTCAGAGTCCCATCGCTGTTATGTCTTTTTCTTCTGTGATGATTGTCACTGTCGACATCCTTATTCATATCTACATCAAGACTTTGCTGGCTTTCGCAGGTAATGGTATTTGAATTGGCATTAGCATCTGTGCAAGTAGCGTAAGAATGGAACATCAGTGGATCCATTGAGGTATTTGGTGCAGTCTGTTGATTGGTATTTTCATGGGGATTATTATTGAGGCTATTATTAGTGTGCTCTGGAAATATATACGGGAGGGAAACTGTGGTATGAACGTCTTCGTGACTTTGGCTAGAGGATTGGGAATTTGGGGAGTGGGACACAGAAGTTGATTTATGGGGAAGATCTACTGAAGGAAAAGCACACAGCCCATGGCTATCTCTTCCCCCTGCCGAATCTCTCATTTTCACTGAGAATCTGAAGACGATGATTCGGCCTGCCGCTATTCTCACTTCACTGAACCAATCTGCAAGACCAACAAATCCGTAGAATTAAATAACTATATTATTAGAATATGTAGAATCAACGAGAAAATATAATTAACAAACGCAAGTGCAATTATTGTGCACACCTGTTCTCAACAATTAATATAAGTCAATGATAGACTGACAGATATTGTGATGAAGAAGCTCTTTGTAATTATTATGTTGTTAATAATGATGTTCATTTTAATTAATAAGCTTAATTAAAAATTATAATGCAGTTTGTACCAGGTGAAAGTTAATTAAACATGAGTAGACGCTATGATTTCTAAGAAAGCGTAAAAAAGGGGCATCATATTATTATTCTGAATTTATAATTGAAATGATTCAAACAAGAATTCCTACATAAATTCTTTGCTTAACAATTGAACTTTCTTAAGAAGCTGTTAGTAAATGTACATAGGATTAGTGCTGCCCCGTTATTATTCATTGTTCTGCTGAGGTTTTAGCTTTTAAGTGAATTGAAAACTCGCTATTCCCATTTAGCATAGATAGGAAGGGAACCAACACTGTCAATTTTAAGAAAATTCAAGATTTGCATTGAATACATTATGCATGGTGTTCTGTGTACTACATAAGAAGATGTGGCATTGTAAATAGTAGGTGTAGCTTCTGTTCTGTAACACTCAGTTCACTTCGAACAATCAGCCAGCTACTTAGCACACAGAGTAAACTGTCACTGAGACTAAATGCAAATTATATTAAGTGTACTTATGACAATTGACAGTATATAATATTCCACTAGAACACTTCAAGACAAATGCATTTAAAAAGGACACGGCAAACTTTTACACGAGCTACCTCTACGTCTCCCTCATTTATGTACAGGCTACACTTTGAACTTGCGAGAAAAGTGTCACTTCGGCAAATAAAACGTCACCGTCTGTCGGAGACGCATTTATTCTTTGACTTAATTGTTTCACTACAAGATAACAGCATGTCTCACCGTCAGGTTACCAAAGAGGACTGACAATAAAGTGACAATACCGTGTTTGCCTTACTTACATAGTAGAAACTGACAGGACAAGAGACTTTTACAAAGATGTGCAATAAAAACTTGCAAAGATACCATATACTCGTTATCAAAGAAAATATACCGAAGAGAAGCCAACATGAAAAATCAAAGCATTATAATCTCATTCTCATGCATTTACAAATGAACATTGTTTTCCAAACATGTACGATAGTCATGCAAAAGAAAGTTATTTCTTTTGACCAAAGAAAACTTGGTTTATGCATGAAAAATGTATAATTATACATAGAATAATTTAATATGATTGTGAATCTAAAAATAAGGCTGCATCAACTGAATACATAAATATTACTCGTAAAAATAATTGTTATTATGTGCATAAAAACATGTAAAGTGTCAGTTAGAGGCGTTTTATTAAGGTGAAGGTGCATTGCATACAAAACTCTCATTGTAGTATTAACAAGAATAGTGTTGAATTTCTATTAGTAGTAAATTTAATGAGAATTGTAAATCTTGTCTTATATCTGTAGCATGCCAGCCTTAGAACTATTTATTAAAGTCATTAAAAGGAAGAGAGTGATTCTAGATAGTATGGGAGATAAACTACGGGTATCTTCATTTATTTCATATGTCTTATAAAAAGGTAGAAATAATTTACCGAGGAGGAACATACCAATAGACTGATGAGTAGGTAATTGCCGAGCAATTGGATAAGTGTATTGAAACGATTTTATTTGTGGGTTCCTCCTGACACACATTCAACAAAGAATGTAGAATGAACTATTAGTATATGGCCTGGCTTCATTTTCCAAGTGCCTAAATACTTGCCTTAAGATGCAGACACATACTTTTGTTCTTAAAAGGCTAACAATAAATTGGGTGCTTGGAAGAAGCTATTACCTATATGCATGTATGCATAGCTCAATAAATAAGTGTAGGATATTTTACACAGCTATATATTCATGTCAGGTAATCAGCTATAATCTCAGGTAGCGAAAGGAATTTCATTCTTCCCTTTCCGCAACTGTAATTCAACATGCCCTAATCTTCTGTATGTATATCCTACATTACTTTCGGTTGACTCAGGGAATTTTCATCGAACGTTTACATGCACATTCACAGATAATTTCACTAGACCTTTCTCTGTAACAGCTAACATGACTCAGGACTCACAGAGTGGACTATTCAACACACTCAAGAAAGGTATGCCGTGCCACATTAACAATAACACTCAGACATAGAAGAATCACTATATCCCCCATATACATTACGTACGAATAATCAAGAGTAGATTCAAATGGAAGAACACTTGCAGTCCGTAACATTTACTTTTGTACTCATACAGAAGAAGTATTTGCATTGGATCCAATCCACAGTCCATTACTGACCATTAGCTAACAAGCCATATTAGTCCCTCAATAGAAACCGTGTTTATATTAGACAATGCCAATATTGCTCTAAATTTAAATGTAATTTATCTACCGTACTTGACCTACCATTAGGAAAGTATTATCTGACCAATACTACTCTGTTTTATATATTACCTACTAACTAACCATAGACTTACATGTACATGCCTCAATTCCATACGATTTCCCTGTCTGGCTCTATTTTGGTTATTTATTGAGACTAATTTCCTCCTTCAGTCAGCATGACCACTGCTTTTTTCGTGTGGTATATTTAGACATTTTACTATTCGACTTTATTAACTTGGCTTAAATTCATATAAAAGTAATAACGGAAAGATGCATGCTTCGCCTTAGTGAAATTGCATGCGATTCAGGTCATTTCTAATGAGAAACAGAAAGAAAGGGATTCTCTGCTTACAGTTTCTCATCTTTTGATCGAAGATAAGCAGTTGATAACTATTGTTTTGCGCTTTCTTTTATTTTTCTAAATCACTTCAAATATTGATGCACAGATTGCGACTTCCTTGCTTTTACACTCTAGGAAACGCATTTACCTAACATATGTCTAAATGAATCTGAAACGGAGGATATCCATATATGTACGTACAATCTCCCAATTTTCCCAATTTTTGTTTTTGATAGAAAATGCTGATGCATAATAATTCTTTCATTATCATTTTTATGTGTATCACGTCAAAAATAATAGCAACTCTTTGGCTAAAACATCTAAGAAACTAAATTAAGGATGCATTATCATTTCATCGGGTCACAGTTATGTTTAATGTCATTCTAAAGTTACGGGTCAGAATACAACAGCATTTCGTACACCTAGGCAATTTATGTTAGTAAATCAATGCGAAATAATTGGCAGAGAGGACAGTTTACAGTAATTAATTATGTGAAAAGTATCCCTCCCTCCTACATATTGTCATATTGTGATATAAAACGGCAGAGGCAGTACAGAACGATGAGGGAGTAATCAATAAATTGCAAAACGTTACAAAATGGAAAGAGCAGTTCAATTAGTGGTGAAACAATTAAAATTGCTGAAAGGGGAGCCTAGGGCCGATCCTATTGAATCTCAGTCAGTGAGTCAGTCAAAGCAGTAGCAATTGTTCAGCAAGCAAAACGAATAAACATAAGCCAACCCACATAGTTACTAATACACGAGTTCAGTAGAGGCTTAGAGGCTTATCTCAGACCCTCATCACTAAGCTAAATGGGATGAGGATAAGAGAGCACCGTTTTAATTTCATCATCTTTGAAGCTCCGTTAGCTTAGCTTACACTAGTACTACTTCTCTCTCTCTCTCTCTGCAACTGAATTGCATTCATCAGACACACACCTTAACATATTTACCTTAAGTGTGCACATACCTGCTACAGACAGCAGACATCATTCAAAACTTGAGCTACGTAACGACTAATGCAAAAAGACACACAACTAACCATTTACTTATGAATCCTAATGCAGAAGAGAAGATTCTTTTGCGAGTTTTCTGCTTGGATATTGTCAATGAAAACCACAACATCCGCGCTCACGTATTATATTTATGAGAACACTTGTACTACTACTGCGAGCATATCAAATATAGGCGACTCCGTCTTGTCTTGGAGTTAAACACTCCTGTCTCTTCATTTACTATTTGTATTTAGCTATATAGGCATATAGCGCATCTAATAAGATAAGAATGAAGACAGAGACAGTTCAGGATATAATCTAATGTTTGTGATCAAATTCCTATTATCCATCTACTTTCTGTGTTAAGAGTGTTTAGGAAGAGCGTTGAAGACAAGTGATACGTTTTTCTCATGTCTCATTATCCTCTCTGTCCTTTTTATTACCACAATCTGTAATGATGAGGGCTTGGCTTTGCCTCTTTCTACTTTAATGCTTAAATACCTAGAAGCTACCTCATTTTCACAAAACAAAACCTTCGACCATTTTCACAACTATTACCTGTCCATCCTAAAATTTAAAATAAACCTAATCAAACTACATACCTACCTCAATGTATTAAAAGAGTTTTCCGAATGCGTTTTCAATGTAGTTTCTTTAATTTCACTTAGAGGTAACGGTGCAAAATCTTTATCGTAGTTTGTTGAATATATTTAAACGTTGAATTTTTGTTGTAAGTAGGTCTTTCAATCTTTAGGAATTGAAATTTTTGCGATTTGATATGCTAATTAGATTCTGAGTGCACTAATTTTTATGAAATTCATAATAATATGTGCTAAGTGTATCAGCATCTCAACTTTTCTTATCCTATTTATTTGCACACATGAAGAGAAATATTCCTAAATGCACAATTATATAATGTAGCACATGCAGACAACAGGGAAACTATACATGTTGATACTTTCTACACCAGGTTGCCTTAATTGTGCAGGCATTTTATCATAGAGAGAGACAGTCGACCTCATCACTAAAAATTCTGTTAATCTCATTCCATCTGTACATTAAGTTTTGGAAACTTGGGTATTAGAGCATCACTTATTTAGAAAATGGTGATGCACAGCCTACGTAGTCATTTTAAAGCCTCATCATGTCAAAGTAGGGAAATGGACATTGCACAAAAATTGTAAAAATAGCTTTAGATATCATTTGTATACAATGCACAATGAGTAGATATGAACCTTTTTACATCTACACAGTTAAATGTGGTGAATGTTATCTTCAAGCCAGTGCTATAAATTGTTATATGTCTATTTAGAAAGAAAATCTCTATGTAAATGGATTTATTAATTGTTAGCAGAG
>JABASI010002945.1:0-17948 GCA_019776505.1 Tomocerus nigrus | reverse complement strand
TTTAACGAATGGCCATTGTAAAATCTGTAAACTCTGATCTTGCTTTCACAGATAGGCAATTCAATTAAATGTATTTAACGTGAGCTCCAACCATTTGTAATAAACTCCTCACAAAAATACTTCAACATAAATGAAGTAGGTGATTCAAGGGTGATTTACTAATATAAGCTCTGCGTATATTAGTAAAGAAACACTAAAATACGTACAACCGCCACTCGATATATCAGGGTAGACAAAAATTTCTGCTGTCAGTACTTTTTCTTATGTAAGTTTATTCTAGAATTCCGTAGCTAAAGAAAATATGAATGGGACAAGAAAAGTAGGAAAGGTCTCAAAAATTGTGTGGGATACACTAGAGAAAATTTTTGATGAAAAGCAGAAAAGGAATTTATTGCAATGGCCGATGCAGAGTTCAATGCTAACAATATAGTAGGAAAAGAAAGCACCTTGTAGTGATATCAAGAACCCAAAAGGACCGGCCGGAAGATTAATTTTAACTCGGCCCAAAATATTGTCCCGTTGAGAGGTGATCAATAATACGCCCATTCAATAAAAGTTTCAGGGGTTTGTAGGCCTTCAACGAACGTTAAGCCTAAGTATCTTACTGAGAATATCGATTAATGAAGCTGACAAACTATTCTAACTTCCAAAGTTCTTTTAATTTATATCAAATGAAGATTTATGTCAATCAATCTGCCTTTTCTACGCCATTCTCTAAGCTATTGCTGTCAGATTTCCTTCTCCCTCCTAAATTTCCGTGCATTTTCTTGGTTTCTTTCATTCAGCTGTAAAGTGATATCTGTCTCGTCTAATTCTATTCTAAAATGTCATTATCAAACTACATGTAGAATCTAAACTTTGTAATTCTTCTACTTTCCTCTCCGTGTAGTATTAAAGGGTAGAATATAATAGGATGGAGAAGAGGGATTGATTCACCCTATTTCATAGAATTATTTAATCCTTCCTTTCAATAAGATTTGTAATAAGTCAATTACTAAACCTTGCACACGTTTCATTCCCTTCTAATACTACATCAGCAAAAAATAGATCTCTTTAACAATATCACAATTTATTTGGATTGGTATTTTGAATTTAAGTGGGAAGAGAGAGAATAAATATCTTTGAGAACATCTTTAGATCATGGTGGTCTTTATCTCCTCCTTAAGATAAAGGAAAGGAATACGAAGAAAGGAGAGTAAAACTAGAAGCTCGTTTACTTAAACAAACCAATTCTGTCCAAGATTGTTGTGCCCTATAATTTTTCCCATCTTTTGCATACATGTAAATTTGTAGTAGTTGGTGAGGTAGCGGATAGGTCCTCTAGCTGGGAGGTAAAAGAGGCAATCTTCAGATAAGTGGCATGTAAGGAAGATAAAGTGAGTCAGGTTAGGGTAATTGCGGCAGTGTCTCTTCTTATTATTTACCTGTTAAATGCGGCTTGTTAAGCCCTTGTCAAAACCCAATTGGAAAGCATATGTAAAAACAAAGCGGGTCTTTTTTCATCATCCTCCTCCTAGTAATAATCTAAGTCTTGGCAAAAGGAAACCAAACCCAATGAGCCGAGTAAAGATTTAACCTTGCCTATCTATCGCCTATATGTACATATGTACTAGATATACCTGTACTACATTTATATACACAGAGAGAGAGAGAGAAATAATAATAAATTGTGTATTACACATAAAATAAGAACATCTAACGATATAACAATAAGCAGAGAATAATAGTTGATATGTAATATATAGTGTTGCACATTAAACTAGACACAGAATGCTAAGTAATATATAACAAGAGACTAGTTAAGATGAGATGAGTGAAATGATGTTCTCATCTAACTCGACTTGAGATCATAGCATGGCAAAAGGAAATGATTGCTAAGCGGCATAGCGCTAACTAAAAAGATCGCACCTTCAGCTCAACCTCAAGCACCGCCAAGTTGTGCTCTTCTATCTCTCTGCTCTGTTGAGCCATCAAATCAACTACAAAACAACCAAAGCAACTGACTGGCCACCGGCAGCTCAAAGAGAGTCACAGAATATAAAAGAAATACATTACATTATATTATTCAACTTAAGTACATAACTATTCACTAGAGACAAGATATTCTCTACTATCTCCTACTACTACTGACTACTACTTCACTATTTACTACATAGATCTACTAAATGGATACATTACACAGATAATAGTAAATAAGTAAGTGAGTAACTTATAGCCCATTGTACCCTATACTATTATAATGCAACACACTATGCTATGCTATGCTGCTGCTGCTAAGTAAGCACATTAAGACAAGACAACTCTCATTGTCAGTCAGCGTCAGCCAGCACAGTCAAGTTAGTCAGCCGGACCGAATGTCTTGTAAATACAAAGATCCTCAATGAAGATTATACCTCACCCATGCTAAATCACTCAGAGACTTTTGAAACCATTTTACGATGATGATTTGATGCCAGAGTCACACACACCCCTTTCTTTGCGCACTCCGAGCCGCCGTTTGTTTTGCATGCCACGCCAACTCAATCTTCTACACTGCACTCTCTGTCAGTCCATCTAATCCATGCACATCACATCAAAAACTACCTGTCCTCTACACACATCTCTCCAAATAAATACACACTGCTAAATGCCACTCTACTACTTTTCTACTACTGTACTGTCCTACCTCAAAAAACAAAATCACAACCATCCATCTATCTACTTACGTAATTACTCCAAATATTCACAATTACCTTTTCTTTCTACTATAATGTCCTATTTGTCAATTCATATATTCATTTCGCACACATCTCTACTATTTAAATGAAGGAACTTTTACTTTTTATTGCCAATTTGCTTCTTCTTAATTTTACAAGCATAATGCATCTTATAATCCCTTTTCCAATCCTAATTACAAGGCGGGTTTACAAATTACACGATTAATAACCGGCATTCCCCATTACTTACTCATTGTTAACCATTCCGATTAATTTTTTTGACAGCACTAGTATCAACTTCATAAATTACCATAAAAATTTCACTTGCAAGAATCTACAAAATGCTACGTTAAAAAATTTTAATCTTGCTTAAAATAATTCTGTAGGTGCAGTTAAAATTCTTTATATCAATAGATACATTTTATAAGGATAGACACAAAGAACAAATTATTTTATGCAATCAAATCAAAATGAAAACATTAACAGCAAGTCAATCAGGCTTTCTCCAATCTACCATAAATCAACAATCTAGTTTATTAAATACAACCAATTTTCCCAATCGACACGACCAAGAAAATTATCTGTAAAAATTGTATCTGGGAGTAAGGAGTACGTTTGGCAATACAAATGCGAAGTAATCGAGCTGTGCTTTAGTTGAAGTGTATATCAAATTATTTCAAACGAATTACAGTTACGATTCTTTTCAAATGCTTCAATCAACAAATCTGTGTGCTGATTTTGTTGTATCGTATGTGAATGATCATGATTGCATGAGTTGAGAAGAACAAGTCTAGAATGCAGTACAATAGGAATTTAATGTGTAAACAAATATTATTGGCTATTGTGATGGTGTACAGGCAAGTTGGCAAGGTATGCCATTACACCATTTCTATCATTAACTGTCTCAATCTGTTTGCATTCACACATGTTATTAACCCGTCAAAATATCAAGAAATGTAATACAGGTATGGATGCTCTTAAGTACACGACACATAACCTCTGTAGTTCCTTATCACGAGAGATAGAGAGAGAGAGAAGAGCTACTGAAAGGAGGATAAAATATACATTAGCAAATATTTTCCAACTGAAATCAAGAAGATCATTGAGGAAAAAAGAGTGCAATGTACACACATTGTACGTGATAAGGCCCATATTTAAATTCAGGTTTTAATGACCGTAATTTTCTCGTAATGTGAAAATGCAAACTGATAGTTATTGAGAGCAGATTGGCAATATGCATAAAAACAATCAAAACTACTCGGAGGAATCTAAAACATGTGCCACTGCCACGTAGTAAATAGATGATAGCTTCTACTTATATTACTGAGCTGGCTAATAATGAGGTAGCTATGTAGTAGGAGCTAGATACAACCTACCCAATTCCAGAAGAGCTGTTTAAATAGCATAATACCTAGACAGACTGCTTACTTCTGCCATTTCTCCCAACTACTTCTGCATGCATTCTATATTATGTGATTTTATAATAATAGATAATCATTGCCTTTGCCTTTCCTCCGCATATTAGCTACGCTTCCCCATACTCACATTTACTCCACTCCGCGTTTCAACATAAATACATGCATGCATCAAAGTTCACGCTACTCAACAAACTCCATTTTATAGCTATTAGATATATTATACATGTAGTAAGTATGTAGATATATAAAGATTCTATATATATATATATATATATATATATACATATAAATAAGTGTAATATATATTATAGTATGATGTATTTATATGGATGTAGTCATATTTGAATGCAGAATGGCAGATCTGCTAATGGTAGAAACGTAACCGACGATTAGAGAAGAAGAAGCCGAAACAAATAGCCGCCTGCTTGTGTTCTTTTAGTAGATCGCCTGCCGTATTAGTAAGTAGCTACCTCCTCATTTGCCGCTCAATTTCCTGATTACTATGGCTTAATCAGCTTCTACTTATATAAATGAACGTATATAGAGCTAGAGCTACTAGAAATAATGATAACATGTTCAAGAGAAAACTATTAGCCAGGCAACTCTCATATACTTACTGAGTTGATATTAAAATTGCCCTTTTACAAGGCGGCTCACTTTAATTCAGTCAAATCAAGCCAACTGGATGTAATATTTATACGATTCCATAAACAAGAGTCAAATCAACCTTTCGCAATATTACAGCCAGACAAGACAGTACGTTCTATGTTCTCGTCTCATAACAACTCCCGACGAAGAACGCTGTATCATCCAGATATATTTAATACTATATCTATATAAAAGGATGATGCTATATATGCCCATTCATTACCTATACACTATTCTGTATGTATAATTTTAAGAGAGGAACTTGCTCCTATTGTCATGCAACGGATTGATCATATGCCCTAAAAGCTTTCCTTTTAGTTGACCTCTCTCCTCCGACTAATAACTAAATTGAAAACAGATATATATATCTAACTATATACAGTTTCTGCATTTCAAAAACCAATGCATCTAGCTTCTGTTCATCATTCACTCTCTGTGTAATAATGGTTGACTGCACGCTTATCTCGTTCAGATTCTCTCTCCTCTCATGTGATACGATTAGTTGACTATTGCACAGCGTCCGTTGCCACAGGCCAAACCCAAGTTGTCTTGGTTTGGTCACTTCAAAGGATTTCGCATCCCATTATTACTAGCATAGCTAAATTGGAAAGTCCATGCTAGCTAGCTACTACGAAAAGACTGGCATTGGCATATCCCAGATTGGCTAACATAAGTTTGGCCTCACATATTCATCCATCCCCCAACAGCACAACTATTACATACTAAAATCCACATTTCAACTCATCAAAGGAAAATTTAAATCCAACTAATTGAACAGCTAAAGCAAAGTCATACACTTTTACCCTACATATTACTACATCAACGACAGAATTTTCCGCTCACTACCTAAAATGCACTCTGCCTTTGTCCATCCTTATTATTATCCCATACTATGCCATTACTTTTAACCAATAGTCATTTCACTTTGTTTTCCAACTAAGTGAAATCAGTTTTCAGTGTAATTAAAATAAAGCGTCCAGTCCAGAAGCCCTTTGACCCTTTCCCCTTTGTTTCCAATGTCCACAAATGAAAATGATTGACTAAAATAGATTTTACTGCCCACATATTATTATTATTATTATTCTATACAGCTACCTACATATTTACTTGTGTAATGTTCTATACTTAATAGGATAATACATTTATATCTATAACTTGAATTGTATACATGATGTTGGTATAGGTGTATAGGAGCTTTGCAATTAAAACATAGCTTAGAAATGATGCAATAGAAGGTTAAATGAAACCTTGCCCCATCTTCTTTCATTTGATTACCCTTTGAAAATGAGATTCGAGGGAAATATTTTAAATTCCAACTTTTCTATTACAACTCAACTGAAACCCTTCATGATGCTAATTTATCCTTTGCTATTCATCATTCTACAGTTTATCACATGCAACGATTTATCATTCTAATCAACCTGTCCACTTTCCTTCCCTGTACTACTACCCTCTTCTTAGCTATAATGCTAGTGTGTAAGTTAGTGAATAATCACATATTGTTAACAAGGACATGAATATTTGGATTCTTGTGTAGCTATCCATGTAAGATAGGGTAAAAGGCTTGTAAAAAATCAAAAATATTCCTATAATATTTGCTCATTAGTATTAGTGTTATCATGAACCGGTGAGGAGTAATATCATTAGCTCCCACGTCAAATCATCATAAAAACACATTTGCTCACTCTTAGTCATGTAATTTCATTCTCATTATCGCTTCCACTTGATAATACAATAATGCCAAGTGAACAAGTTGACTGGACTTCTTTCCACCTCTTTACATTCACATATTACACTGTAAACTGTAAAGTAAAAAAAATGGAATTCATTTAACAGCTCACACACAATTACACAATCCTTCAGAATTCACACAATCTCTCCAGATTTGTCAAGTTTCATTCCAAAGTGTCCAGGATAACTTTGAATAATAAAATGAATTTCTTGGAATTTTTCAGATTACATTCCTAGGTCTGTTTAGACATTCCTGTCTCAATTCTATTACCCCCCTCACTCCTATCATCATCATAATAATAAACATTACACTGTGAAGGAACTTTCTCAAAGTCTTGTTAACTCTGTCAGCATCAACATTAAGAAACTCGTTGACAATGTCAACTTTCTGCATTTAAATTCCCTCTGCACATACTTAGCACAAATATATAGTGCAATTTACAAAGGTTCAAATATCCAGACCTGGTTTTATAATTGCGTAACATTAGAATTCCCAAGTTTTCTGCCCTGTCCTTTATTATAATATGGATACATAGCTACATATAGATAACTGACGAAGAAGAAGGCTTCATTTGCCATTTGATGCAAAACCAGGATGATTAGGTTACTTTACAAGTTAAGTCAACAATTAATTGAAGTCTAAGTAAGTGCATTACACTGTAATATAGTTTAATGAGATTCAAACGTTGGAAATGATAACAAATAAATGCAAATTAAGCAATGCCATTTCACTTGTGATTAGTGTCCTGAGTCGACTATGTAAAGATACATCTTACTCACTGACACCTATATAGAGAGATTCTGTTTCTCCTATTAAATCCTATTGAATATATGAAATAATGTTTGTGGTTTGAAAAGTGAAGTGGATAAGCTGAAGACAAGATTGTGTTGCGTGACAAGGGACTTCAATTTGGAATGCTTAGCATTACACCATCCAAGTCACATCCCATCACATCTGAAAGTCAACGAGGGTGGTCTCCCTGCTCTGCTCTCTTATTTTTTTCGCCTCTGTGTCCAGCACTAGTTTTCCTTCTAATAATGTGCACTAACGAAAGTAACTAACTAGCTAAATAGACGGAGAGAGAGAGAGAGAGAGACGGCATCGGTAGCTCAGAGGCAACTACTAATAGCAGTAGAACAACAACTGCTTCTAATCCTAACGATATAATGCACCATTTGATGGTTCGGGAGCTTCCTCATATCCCATTTGATCGGATTCAATCATAATCATCTCCACACCTCATCTACGATTGGCTACACACGAACAAAGAACCTGATTAGCACAATCACATTCTCCTTACGACTACCACACCGAATTTCCTTCTCTTGCTCTATATAATAATAATATTTCCTAACTAAATACTACATACACATATGAGGATGAAAGGTAGAGAGAGAGAGAGAAAGAGTCTGAACAACTTTGAGTCAAGTAGTAGTGAGTCAAGTCCAATCAACCATGTAGTTATAATGTAGACATGTTATACTTTGGCACAACTCATATTTGTTAACGTTGGAAAAGCTAACAAGGTCTTGACTCAATTTTTCCAAGGAGAATATTACGGGAGCCTCAATCTCTACGATCTTCTTCCTGAATCACGCAAACTAACAAATGGAGAAAAACAAAAGGTAAAGTGCCCTGTGGGTTAGGTTCAAAGTTTTTTAGAATTTCGTCGCCACACAGCACAACCACACAGCATAGGACGGGACGGGTGGAGAGAGAGCCGAAGAAGAATCTGAAAAAGTAGAGAGGAAAAGGGCAAAAGGCAGCTTTTGTTTCGAAATTCCCTTTTCTCGCATTACTCTGTCTATTACGTGTTCGGATCTCTTTCCCTCACACCTTGAAACTCCCTAGCAATTGCTTCCCTACTCCTTGAAAAACTAACAAACCGACAAGACACGACATGGAAGGAGAAGCGAAGCCCAACTTTCAATGCAAACCTCTAATAATCATCTAAATAGAAGACTTTAAGTAAATAAAACTCGACACGAAGCATCTCTTTCTATATAACATTACATCCTACATCCCATGCATCAATTTTACAAGTAGTTTCTTTACAGAAGAAGGTGAGGCAAGTCAACTCTACTGACTCTCTCTCTGATTCTACTCTACTATTACCATAACTATTCCATCCCTCCTCGACTCTCGCTACTAATCAACTCTGAACATTCTTCATTTCAAGACTACTATAGACAATTGTAATACAGGAGCGTCCAGAGAGTTGACTCTTGTTCATACAGATGCTATGCTTTATTCACTATAATACTTTACTTATTTACTCAATGCAAACTGATAGGATTGTGCCAGAGGGCAGCTGAATGAGCCAAAAACAAACTAGTCTCATTGAGCTTCCTTTTCCTCCAGTTTTACTAGGATAATATTATATTATTTTCATCCATATGGTTATCTCTTCTAGTATAAGACGCTCCTCTCAACTGACTCACCTTAGTTTTATTTTGAGTATCGAATAGAAGTTAGAACTAGAACGCAACAGATTTCCCAACAGAAGAAAACTGCGTTGGTTCTCTTATGGCGTGGTTTTAAGCATCAGCTCAACTTCTAATCAACAGACTAGTAACATACAAGACACACACTATCATTCTGATGATAGTAAAATAGAAGAACCACAAGAGAAAAGGAGAAAAAACATTGCATTGTGAGCACTTCAATTACCACCTGTCCACTTCTCTATCCCTATAATAATCCCACTACCTTTCTAAGACTCATCTGTCTTCTCTGCAAAAATGACGCAAAAGGAGCACACACACATAGCACACAACTCGCTAAACTGCAAAACTCAAAGTTCTCACATCAGATCGGGTCGAGACTGTCTTGTCTTTCAAGATTAGAGTAACAAGGAAAACAATATCTACCTACCCGGTTTGCCATCCTCTTTATTTAATCTACAAAGGAAGCAGGCGGTCCCACAACGACTCAATCTTACACATAATGAAATTTGAAGGAATACCTACTACTATTTCTATATCACAAAATTAGATTAGCTCTTCGATACAGACTTTCTTCCACGTCCACCTCAACTTACAACCAATTCGAAACCAGACTATAAAAGATAATAAAAAATACGGCGATATACCCACAGCCCGCACACAACAGCCACACACAACAGAAACACACACCGCAACACTTCGCATTAATAACTCTCTCTCTCCCTCTACTTAAAATTACAGACAGACAGAGAACATAATTATAGGAGTACCTACATAGTTATTGTGGATTTACGCAAGTTAGGTAAAAACTATGACTAGTACATTTATTTTCTTGGCAGTAGGATGCCGTGCCTTGTCTAGGTGTCCTGTCCTGTCTCTCTCTTTCTCTTTTGCTGTCATGCCATAAGGAATGTTGCAGCATAGTGCAACTATTAGTAATAATAAACGAGACAATCGGACAAGCAACTACTACCAACTCGTCTTATTAACATCTGCCAATCCAATGAAAATACTTTAGTATAAGGAATGTTGCAGCATAGTGCAACTATTAGTAATAATAAACGAGACAATCGGACAAGCAACTACTACCAACTCGTCTTATTAACATCTGCCAATCCAATGAAAATACTTTGGCCACGCTAACAATAACCTCAACAACCCTTCCATTTCCAAACATGGACAAAACGCTATGTCTTCAAGCTATACCTGTAAATATTGTACTCATACGCATATTTTTCAAATAAAATAAAAACCTGAATCGCATTTTATTCTATTTCACAAGGTGTAACTTGTTAGATAGAGGTAGATTATCAAGAAACTGTCTTATTAATCATAAGATAAATAGTACACAGAGAGCCCGCTAAAAATCTATGTCAAGATTCTTTGATAGTTCACCGTAATGGCTATAATAACCATCTTTAACAAAATAAAGCAAACAAAAATACTGTGGAAAATTGCAAGACAAATAAACAAAATCATCCCTGTTGCCCCTATGCTACCTCGCCTCCTGGTTATAAACTTTGAGAGTAAGACAGAAGAAGAAGAAGGAACGGCAAGTGCAACGAATAGGCATTTTCAACGAAACATCAATTATCTCGTTATTACTCATCCGAAACAATCATTCGCTCATTCATTCATTTGTCTTATCTGCTCTCTCTACTACACAGGCTACACAACACACTACCTGTTTCAAAGTCACTCCTCTTCAGTAATGAATGCCGCATTGCAATCAACAACTTCAAACTATGTATTTAGCACTGCGACTTACATACTACTGGCAACCGACAGACAAGATAACTAACTAGACGCAATACCTACTTCCTTTTAAATCTGTTATAGTTATAAGTATAGCTATAAGTACTTATTAAGGACCTATAATATACCTTCATATAGATCTAGTACAATATTATTATATGCTTAAGGTACATTTGACATTCCCTTTGACATCGGTACTAAATTTAACAAGGTTTGTCAGAAAACTTTTCCCTTCGAGCAAATCTTATTAAGGATGGCTCTTCCTGTCCTGCCTTGAAAAATACTTGGAAATGAAGAAGTTACCACCCCAAAAATTGGACAGCACACCACGATTCCCCCAAAACTCAATATCTCTCTGTAGTTGTTAGGTATTTTCCAATTGTGTGTTCACTTAATGTTGCACACGTCACGTCAAATGAGTCAGAGGAAGAAGAATCAGGTAGAGAGACTGAAGGAGAACCACAGTACAAACACCTAAATGCAATATAAGTACTATCATTAAATCATCCGGCCCTTTTAGCTTGTTAAGTACCTTTGCCGTCTAATCTGTAGCCACATAAATAGTTGGTCCTATTAAAATTTCTGGGCAGAAAAGCCATGAAGAAAATGAGCCAATGTATATGTATGTGATGTCATGTAATGAACTAGTGTAGAGATTTGACTTCGTCTCACTTGACTCAGATAAATATGTCTTTTTTCTCGCTTCAAGAGCATCTGAAGCGAAAGGCACGAAAAAAATCAGTCAAAAAGCCTTAAAGAAAACAGAGAGAAAATGACGANCCTTAAAGAAAACAGAGAGAAAATGACGAGCCCAAGTGGACCACCCGCATTTCCAATCCAATGTAGCACAACAAAACAGAGCCGTAGCAATTGCCAAGCAATCCATTTCAATCGGATGCTGAGTGTATGATGTGACGTGATTTGAGCTCAGTTCCGAGTTCGCTTTAAGGTTTTTGGCCACCTCATCAAATCAACCATCAAAATCAACATGAACCCTTTTCGAGACTCGATATGCGGACTAGTTTATATTTTGTAACTGAGTCGACTAAGTAAATTACATGTATACAGTCCAGAACAGACGGTGAACTGAGGCGTATCGAAGGGAAATCAACATATAGTACACACGGTACACGTAATGTAATTTCATGTTACCTGGTTGAAGAGAAAATCCCAATTTATTCTCAACTCCGTCCACTCTGTCCTAATTTGATATGAAAGAAAGCAGAGCTTTTCAACGTTCAAGGAGTTGAATCCAATTGATTTGAAAATTCAATCGTAAAGAGGAGCAAGCACAGTCAGTCAGAATTGATCAATGTCAGTGATTCCTTGTACATTAGCGTTGAAAAAATAGAGAGATGCTATTTAAGAGTAAGTACATGCTACAAAAGGGACGTTAAAGAACCCTTAATTTTATTCCTCATCTCATCCCATTCAATTTGTGAGTGAACCCTTTCACTTGCCCCTTCATCTCTTTCGGAAAACGATCCCTTTCCAACAAATTGCCCAATAACTACTTTTAAGTCGGCGAACATCGCCTCTATTTCTCCCCGCATAAATACGGAACAAAGCAAACTCCTTGTAGCATTTAAGGAAACATTAATTCCAAACAAGACTTATTTTTCCGCTCTTAACGACACTACTTACCTAGCTACTTACAGTTACGAGAGCCATAAGCACCAGCTTAACTCTTTTTACAAATCTAGCACACATCTTTCCACAAAACAATAACAATTTATACATTCTTAGAGCTATATATTTTATGTAGCGGTTGAAGTTCACCTCTGACCTACCCATGGCCCTTACATCTTTTCATATTTCCAATTTTCTCCCAATTTTATTCCTCTTGTTATACAAACATTCAAGTGCATTTAGTGTACGTGCTCTATTCTCCTTCTGCCTTGTTAGAACACTTAAAGTCAAATTCGAATCCATGCGTTCAATACATATGTCGTTAGACTAAATGGAAACTATGTACTATACGCGCACGATAAAACCATCCCCTAATAGTAGTTTATAATGTTCCTTGTTATAACCTACCCTTCATTTTTCTTATAGAAACAACCTCAAGAAATGCTAACGAAAGTCACGACGATCGATTTCCCCAACTACGTATATCAGCTCAATAATAATGCAATCCATTTCACGGAATTTTCCCTATAAAACTCACTAAACAATCACATCATTTCTTTCATATCATAATGTAATATCATTTCACACAATAGTTGACTAGAAGACGAGGCTGAGGCATGATGACTTGAATTTAAGCTACCTAGTTCAAGTGTATCGCTTCGTTGATTTTCATTGCGGCTATACAACTTCAATATTATTATTCCTTTCCAACTATAATTTCTATCCACTTGAGCAGACCTTCCTTAAATATCTAACAATCTAACCCTTCTTCTCCTATCTACATACTTTTCGGATGATATTTTTGTAAATATGAAAATTATATAGGAAAATGCACTTCATACATATAGCTATATTAATAATAGTGAAATTGTATATATCTAATGTAGAGTAGAGAGTAGTATATGAAAATGAATTGGCAAAGCAGTGGCAGTGGCACTACCAGTCCCATAATGCCAAGCCTTTCTTTCTTTTCTATTCTCTTTCACTTGTGCCATTCTGGCCGTATTTACTCTGACAAAAGAGCGCCGGATAGATCGATCTCTCATTAATTACCGGCAGAATATTACACTCTTGAGCTGAACTCATCTCATGTAAGCATGCATGCTTGAATTCTAATTCAAAATCAACCCTTTCCTCTACTCTCCATCATTTCACTCTAGTTGGGTTGGTTGGAAGTTGGAATTCTACAGAGTTAGAGTGCCTATAGACTCAATAAAATATATCTACTTATTTAACTGCTTGACTTGCCTCCTACTCCGCCAACTCTTTTTATCTTGCCTTCCTGCCTTTCTCGCATCATTGATCCAGTTTGATTTAGTCTTAATAAATAGCCAAGCGAACTGCATAAGGACTGTGAAGCATTTTTTTTATTTCTAAAGAGGATATGCACTACATTATATACTACTACTAACTATACAAACTAAGAGCAGACTTTGGTATATGAGTTCTTAAGTATTTTTAGGGTGAGTTTTATGGGATGAACTTTTAAGTATCTAGTGCTGCATGCATAATGCATTATATTTATTGCCAAAAAATAAGTCTAACTACGCTAACTATGCTGTAACTACAATCTAATTATATTTATAAAGAGTATAAACAAGGCAACATTTGATATTGATGTTGAAAAATGACTTTATATTCTTGCTGACCGCATAGATGGAAAAACTATTCTGAAATAGCCGACTGAACGGAGTTGTGAACTTTGAAAATAATTAAACATTCCACTCATGATTTTATGAAGATAGCTAGTACAAGCATCAAAACAAGTTGATAACATGACTGACGCAGATCTTTATATCCGACACTTGCATCATATACAATATACTAGCCTGTCCATTATACACACACTTGTTCTAACAAGTGAAACACAATGCTCTAAAACAATGAGTTGATTATTGCAAAATAAAAATTTGCACCACCCTGTTTTAAAAGTATGAAAAGGCCCTTGCCCGCTCTTCCGTCCTAACGTTCCATCCTTTCGCACATGGAAAACATTAAGAAAAATATAAGTCCGTCTTTATAACACAATGGAACAGCAAAGCTACTTAACCTCTAATCCAACAATATTAGCAAAATTCTCATGTCAAGTGAAAAATTAGAAAAATTCTAGCCAACCGAACATCACTCTTCCTCTGTGCCTTTCTCGAAGAAAAAAAAACTTAAATGCATTATTCAATCCTTCACCTTCCTTCTTATCGCTTATAAAGCATCTCACACTAATGTCAGACGCTCCCTGCAACTTATTACTATGCTCAAGCCCATAATATAATGTAATGCACCAATGTAAACTAATAAGATAGGAGTCAACCTACATACTATTAATATAGATTGTACATATAATTATTCTAGACAAAATATCCTTAATGCACGTATTAACTAGTTGCTTAATGTTATTTTCTATCCATGAAAGTTGAAAGGAATCCAAGGAGCAAGAACAAGCTATGTACCAGTAGAGTGAAATGCTTTTACTTGTTCTACTTTACTTATTGTTGGTGCATTGAATTGTTAAGAGCTGGCTTCTGCCTGGCCTAAGTCAACACTCGGGTTAGTGTATGCAAAGATACGCCCTTTATAGTGTTATATGAGAATAATAGGGAGTCGCAAAGGAAGAAGAGAGGACTAGACGTAATACCAGTAGTAGTATACTTGTATTATATTATATATATCGGCACTAGTCACATTCACATAACATTTCCTTTCCTCCTGACCTCCTAAGCTCCATGGCTAGCCTCATAGTGCAGCAATATTATAAGTGCCAGCTAAATAGAATCGAACTGCCTGACCGTAAATTAAAATGTATCTTCTACTAATGCAATTTAAGTGTTCAACTCTTTCCCATGTAAATAAACATTTTTACTTAATTATCTCTCCCTTAGTAGAGAAGAACTTAATTAATTGCACTCACCACCATGTCTTGCAATAATGAGAAAAGGAAAACGAAAATATACACTTTACTCGAACACAATCTACTTAACATAATAAGTACATAACGTAACGCTATAGTATATCCTATATGCATTCTCTACATATTATATTCTACTATCTCTAATCGAATAAAGTTGTTTGCCTCTATATATTATAGCTACTTGCAATTACAATATAGTATACTACAACTCTATTTAAGAACATTTAATATTATTTAGCTTTCAACAGTATCACATTACAATTTCGAATAATCAAACATACGATGCACTACCATTTTCTTTTTATATTCTCTTCAAAATCCTACAAATTAATAGAGTTGCATTTCTCTAGCCGAAGAATAAGAGCAACGACTATCTATATGAGCATACTAATTGTTAAACAACCAGCAAAAAATTATGTTACATTCGTTACATCCTATATAGTACATCATACGAATATCAAATTCAATCTACACCCATAAAAGAAAAAAAAACAACCACATTCTTCTGCTCAGTTATTATTATGCAGACAGTCCCTTTGTAAGCACGTAATAGTAAATAATTCTATTCTATTATATTTAGCTATCTAGTCCTAAATATGCTCTGCACATATTATTGCTACGCATCAATGTAGTCTACATTATGTAGACTACACTCTGGATTGGATGAAGAGATATCATTCTATTCCTGTCCTTGTCTAACAACAACTAAGCTTATGTTACAGTCAATTTCTTCAGCCCGCCTTCGAATTTGTTAGCAACCTGCTTACAGAATTCTCAAACATTGCTCCATTTTTATACTCCTCAACTCGAAATAATAAGTAGTTATTTCTTCCTACTCTCCACAAATAATAAATCATCGGTGTGGCACATTTACCTTATTATTAAATTCCACCATCATCATTTGAAAGTGCAAATTTTTAATGTATCAAATTATTAATGCTAGGAAGATTGCATTGGGGCAGACTTTATAGATTTTCTGTAACACATGATGGGATAGATAGAAAATGGACGAAGAAGGGTAGTGTAGTAATAAAGTGCTCTATATAAATTGTATTGTGTGAAGGTGGATGGATTGGGATTGTTGTGTGATTGTGGTTTGTTTGGTGTCAAGACATGGAGAGAGAGAAAGAAAGACAGGTTCAGGTTTCTTGTCCATGCCAATGAAGAAACGCGAGGCGTTCGTATACAATGCGATGCTCACTGCCAATGATAGTAATCAGATCAGATCACACTCACTGGACCGAACAATGTCTACAGTCTAATACGAATTTAGCTCTTCAGTCAGACTATTGTTGGCTTACGAACAAATAAAGACTCTTTTCTATCCCTAGTGTTTCTGTGTGTGGTTGGTGGTGGCTAAGCTGAAATAGAAATGTTTGGACGACAAACTTAACTGCATGGCCTTCAACGCACAAGTTACGGCTATATACAATAGGAACAAGCCAACGTATAAAAATGCGACATTTTAAGCCGTATAGCTAGAAAACAAACAATTATATGTATACCTAAGTACACACAGTAGTGTAGTATACTAACACTAAGTAGTAAACAATTCCAATGGACATGACATGACTCCTCCACTAAGAACTGCAATCGAATTACTTAACCACATACCAATAGTTTTTCTCTTATTTCTGCCTTAGCTTTGCACTTCTCTCGCCACGACGCTCTGTGTGGCCGCCCCTCATTTTCTCTGGCACAGAGATAAGTGAGACATTCAGTTATGCCAACTTCATAGATTTGTCTTTAGATACAATACTCAGACTTTGGCTGGACAGAGAGGAAACGCAATGTTATGTCTACATCTTATATGCGCCTATACAGAATTTTCCATTCGGTCCATTGAATCAAAGCTGAAAAATACTTTCCTTCTCTCCTCATCCTAATAATGTGAACTCAGTCAAGCAAAATAGAGCGGAGACTGATACGGAGAGAGATATGATACTTATTCGCATCAGTGAATTAGAACAAATTAAATGAGACATGACCAAACTGAATCCAGACACAATTCTAATTGGATAATAATATTACATCTTTGGAAAATAAACTATTTTCTATCATCAGCTTCGGCCAGCAAAACAATCTACTCTCTTATCAGTAGCTGGCATTGTAACTTATCCAGTTTTAACTGACCTTAGTGAGGTAAGGGTAAACCTTAGTTAATTGCAATATTATATTCGAGAAAAACTGTTTAGTAAATCCATTTTAATCATATGACCCGATTGCTTTTGCAATAAACATATTTTTAGCTACGTTACCCCTCTCCTTCACTCACATAGTGTAAGTATTTATGACTCTGTGATCTGCGAAGATTAGCAATCTCATCCCAAACCATTAATATTAATTTAATCATTATGTATAGTTATGGAATACGAAGATAATTACATCTACATATAATAATAATTACGAATAATTAAACACAAATGCTTGAAAAAGAGACGGCCAAATGCTGATACACTTAAATATCCCTATTTGCTTCCAAGAATGCATAACATCATGCTGATCACTTGGTATCTACCTCAATCCAAATTCGTATAACTTGAGAGTTTACCTTTTCTGAAGCAGTAGGCGATGAAAGGACAAATGAACTTAAAGCGTCATTATTACAAATATAAACAATATAAATGGACACCTTGTCCTAGACTTGGCTCCACACTTCTAGGCATCTCTACGATTTTGTTTGGTGGTTGAATTCGCCACGGTTGTGATTTATACTTCATC
>JABASI010002944.1:0-17949 GCA_019776505.1 Tomocerus nigrus | reverse complement strand
CGTCTCTCTAAACCTTTTTTAGTGTCATTTTCCTTCGTGTACAAAATATCATCAAACAATAGTGGGCATTGTCTAGTACACATTAATTGAACAGAAACGTATGTTTTTTGATTGTTTAATGTACAAGTAGAACAATAATGTGTTTAGGATGATTTTAGTTTGTGTTTTAGCAGATTTCTTACGTAACCATCATTATATATAATATAATACATGCAAATACACCGATAATATGCTAACCAACAGATTATGAAAAGAGTTATCGTATGTTCTTTGAGTTACTGTAAAGAGATTGAACAGAAAAACTGTGCTCTGAATATATTTTGGCTTAGAGTTAAGAAAAGAAAACGACAATGAGCTAGATTTAGCAAAGAATGTCTAAAGGAGATTGGGAAAGTTATTTTCAGAATTTTCTCTTTATTTATAACATACTTTCTCTTTCTTTCACATGAGAAAAACTGTTGTTTGATTGCAATGCTTTCTCGATCATCCTTCGTGCACCCCGAGAGTAGAAGCTATTTATTTAGCGACATATAACAAACCGAAATCAGTACATACAGAAAAGTTGTAATTATAGCCAAATGAAAGAGATGAAATGTTCTGTAGGATTGGACAGTACGTTTTATTATTTATTGTAATTAGGTAGGAAAGGTAAAATCACAAGAAAATTTTTATGACTCCGCTCCGTAATATGTTTACAAAATAAGATTTGTTTGTTGCTCTTTCAGAGTAGTAGTTAGTATGTCAATTCACAATAATTTTACACTCTAGTCGACATGTCTTTCATAATAGCTCAATTCTCAAACTGAATAAGAACTTGAGTAAATTAATATCTGATGCTAACAGGTTTATTATTTAACTTCAACAAGTTTCATTTGTGTGCAGTGTAGAAAGGTATTGGAATTATAGTGAAGTGACTTGTTTGTAGGTGCTGGCCGACAGTTTGTTTGTAATGTAATGTAGTCGCATTATAATTGATGGATCACACGGACCTGATAGTTCTTATGAAAATGTATAATATTTACGTATGTGCCTCATCAGGTGGATTTCAAAAGGTTACAAGAGTGTATAGTTTAAATTATTTTATTTTAATTCTCTTTAGGAAACAGAACTAGTTGTTTAGAAAGATGATTTTCCAAAGATACTGTTTCCGGGAGCGGCGGCGTCGTCGGATGTGAAATAGTCCTTCCAGAGACCTTCGTACTTTTTGATGTCAATGTCTCCTCCCTGAATACAACCAAATAAATTCCCGTTTACAAGACAAGAATACGACAAATATTTAATCTGTAAAATTGTAAAAACATTGCATTACATACCGCATTGATCTTCTCGAAGGACTTTTTGATTTCATCAGCAGGAACTCCAAAAGATGTGCAGACGCTGGTGAACTCCTCAATATCGATGGTCCCATCACCTTTACAATTCAATCCGTTAAATTCAGTCAAATTTAATTCAAATTTCTAATCCGAAATCAAGTGAAAATGAAGATTTACCTGATGTATCCTGCAGTCTGAACATGAAGTTCATGTACAGTTTCTTCCACTCATCGTCCAGTGGTGCAATGGTCCAGAGTGCTTGCCATTCCTCTCGGCTTACCTAAAATGTCAATGATAAAGAATATCAATGTCATAATATTTTCAACAAATAACTGTAACTTCATGTTTATTCCTGAATCAAAAATATTTTTAATGCCATAAGTAAATTACTAGTTTTTATTTTCAAGAATTACCATATTATCCCGGTTGGTATCAGCACTAACACGCAATTTTTCCCAGATCTCAAGGAATCTTTCGCTAGTATCCTTGTATTTAGCATCTCCTGCAGCGTAACCTCGGATCTTCGCGATTTGCTGTCAAAGTAAAATCATTGTATTATAATTTAATTGTAGAATGAAAAGGATTAAAAGGAGAATGCAATTTCCTAATGATATCTACGCGTAGTGCTAAGGTAAAGAATTATTTTGAGACGGAAAAGAAAAGTTTTCCGTCCTAAGTGTCTAAATAAGTAAGTAGGTGTAGCAAAATGTGACTGGGTTCTACTGATCTATATATTGCATTTCCTGGGCTTTCAATGTTGATGCCAGCCAGACAGTTGAAAGTGACTTCAATCCTGGTTAGTTAGTATGTATTTAGAGTATTGCAAGGCAAATTAAAAAAAAGTAATCCTTCCTTCAATTTGAGACAAGAAAAGATGTGTAATTTCACAGCTCTATATATCTACTTTACTATAGCGTACGCTACTAATCTTGTTTTTTTGGAATTCGTGTTCATTGTCAGTTACGATTAAAATGGGAGAGAGTTAGCTTTTAGCTTTAGTCTTATGGGTAACGCATGAAAAGTTGGGCTAGGTGCTAAGCTAGGAGCTACGAAAATAGATGTGGAATGTATCCTACATTTGTAAAGTCTCTTTCACTGCACTCGTAATAGCCTAGCAGTAGCTATTCATCTGTATAGTAGCTTTACTCACTGAAGATTCCAACAAGGATGGAAAAAAAAACTTGTATCAAAGATCAAATTGTGATGCTACAACAGAAAATCCAACTTCACCATTTACAAAAGTCCATAAGTCATTGTCACTTTTGTGGCACGGTATCTAGCAATGCTGAAGGTTCTATAGTTTGTCTTAAGGAAAGCACTAAAGTCAAAGGAGAAAAGGTTTATGAGCTCCTTAGGAAGTTTTTACCTCAACAGCCAACTCGAAATCGCTCTTTTCTATCGAACCATCCCTGTTGATGTCTGTAAAGTCAAAAAATGGAATTGTATTAGTTTAGGTTGCGATATTGATGCAAGGTAGGTACTAATTGTTTCTTTCTGTTGGAAAATAATGAGCCCTGAGAGAAAAGAGTAAAAGAAACACGAAAACTCACCGAAGAAAGTGTCGAATACGTAGTTAAGCTTGTTTTTACGCAATGCGGAAACCATCTGTAAAAAAAAGTCACGAAATATTTGTTTAGCTATCCAGGGAATGAAAACTTATAAATTAAGAGGTGGAAATCGGTAAAAAATGAAAATGTTTCCTGTTTTCTCGGTCTGTGAGGTAACGTTTTTGTGAAATCTCTGTTTTTAGGCCACTGTTCCTGTACAATTCAGGTTTTCAGTAGCCCAGTCTCACATTGTTCTAGGATCCAAAAAGCGAATTGAAGTTTCGGGTAGTGATATATTTGTGAAATTCACAATTTGTAGCGTTTGAATTTGAAATAATTTTGAAAAACGAAAATATTTATTTGGGAATAGTGAAATAAAATAGAATTTGACTGTTGAAAAGTAGGAAATGTTTCGTAAACTCTGAGACTTTAACAATTGTTTAGAGTTACCTCGCTGCAGTTAGATGTATTGACAAATACAAGAGCACAAACGGAGGAAGCACGGAGAGGTTGACACTCTGGACTAAACTAACTCGGAATGAAAAGACCGACTAACTATACATGCAGTCGACAATCAAGTCTTTTTTTCTGAAAAACTTGGCTCGTCTATTCTAGCCGTGATCTCATCTAATATAACTTTCCATTAGAAGTAGAAGAGGGACCTAAAATAACCCTCACCCATAGCTTAGCCATGAGTTAGAGTTTAGCCCTAGCCGTCTAGTCATTAGCTTTTCCTACTACACGTTCATTGTATGGAGAGTTGACAATATTGTTGGGGGGATAGGAGCGTATCGTCAATATTCTCGTAAAATAAGTGGAAATGTGTATAAAAGTAAATGCAAATCTGAGCTAGTGGTGGGAAAATACAGGGCAGGCGGGCAGGCAGGGGTTGTACTTGAGGTAAGCCAGGCAGGCAGATAAAAAACAAAAGACCATAAGACAAGAACATTAGACTATAGACAGAGCCCGGTTTAATTTTTTGTCAGGTTTGAAGCGAAAGGCTTAATTCAGTCAAGTCTTAGCCTTCAATACCCATCCACTTGAGATTACATAGGAAACATTCATTAGATTAGTAATTTCACCTCAAGTGAGTCGTATCCGTATCCTCGTAGCCAATATAGTATAGCCGGGCTGGGCAAGCCGACACAAAAGAGACAAACAAACACGGAGACAAGTGGATAGAAGAGGTGGATTCTTAGTTCTCTGTTAATCTAAGCTAATGTAATGTAATTCTATGTAATCTAATGTCTATCTCTATCTCTCCATCTGTATCTATTGCATTTCTGGCGAAATCTCCTATCTCTATTAGACTATTGTCTATCCGGTCGAGAGTCGGTGAAGAAAAGATCTCCGGCTGAGTTAAGCTCCCCGGGTTCCGCTAGATTATATAAATCAGGACAGGGCCACCCAAAAAAAGTGACGGGCTTTTGTCGTTGATTTTCTTTTCATTTCATTACATTACATCCCACTGCAATGCATTGGACGAAATAAAGACGGATATACTACAGCTTCTTTGAGAAATAGTGGCATCTCTAATCTCTGGAACAGCAGTTAGCTTACTTTCTCACAGGTTACTAGACCACTCCACCGATTTAAAGATGCATACCTATACTCGTCACTAGTAGAGTAGAAGATATACCTTGAATCCCAACTAAGATCCCCGCCTGTACTTCAACCTCAACGTAAACCACAGGAATCAGATGCGAGAGATGACTAGAACCGCTGGTAGCTAGCAATGGCTAGAATAGCCTCAAATACAGATCTACTAAAATATAATACAACCACTACTACCAAAGCTAACTACCAACCACCATCAGAGATTCAAGATAAAAATACTTCTAATGAAATCCTCATCTTAGCCAAACTAGGCTCAATGCTCACTTGGCTTCTCTATCCTCACTTCTGTTTGTTGTCTCGTTTGAGCACGATAGGATTGGATTGTCATTCTCCCGTAATTTAATTACAATAGCACGTTCAGTGTTAACTTAACGGAATAACGATGACGTTACCATCTGCAGAACAAGAACTGTCCCTTCCATTTCCCCAGTAGCCCAGTTTCCGCTAGAACCTCTCTTCACCATCGTTTTTTCCGCCGCTGCGCTACAACTTACAACAATTACATATGCCCACATGGAGAAGAACAAGAGTCATACCATACCCGACCCGTAGTCTAGCTACATTATACAAAAAGAATAGCATTTTTTTTATCAATGTGTCATTGCACATGTAGTGTCTCTGTCTCTTCCTTCCTGCTCCTGCTCTTGTCTTCTTTGATTCAAGTCATTTCTCTCTGTTTCCCGAGCTAGCTCCTTCCTTGTGCTCCTTATACATTTACTATTATAGTAGTAGCTGAAGAATGAGTAACTATCTGCGATTTGAGTGAGACTCCCAGAGTCAATTCCCAATTTATTGGCATCTTTTCAATTTAATTACCTCGTCTATAAACTAAAAGCCTTTTTTCTCATTTTCAGCTTTCACCTAAACACATCTCTTATCTTTTTTGATCGTTAGCAACGTTTTTATTAAATCCATGCGTTATATCTTATAGCGATACGCATGCAATGTAAAATCGTCGACAATTTGAAGTTCGTTGATATTATAGCAGATAAAGTAGTAGGTTGGAAGAAAGAAGTAGTAGTAGTGGGGTAATTGTAATTACGATCATGATGTAGAGCAGCATAAATATTCTACTAAAAGTTCTCGAAAGGAATCCGGGGTAATTAAAGAGACACGCGCTTAGTTTGCGTTTTCCTCTGATTTTGTCTGGCTGAGAGCCGCATCCCGCAACCTTCTTAGCCTTTCTTCGTATAGAGATGGAGTGAATGCAAGAAGAGTTACATTATTTGACTGCTACTGCTACTACTATAAGGACGGGAGATGAAGACTGAGATTTATCAAGGCAACACCAACATCATGTCTCTTTCATGTGTGTGCCCTATTATTATAAAGGCAAGCCTACTATCCCCACTATTAATGCACACTTGACTTGACTGAGTTGAAAGAGTTAGCTCACTCCAACATTTCAACAGTCAACATGTGCAAATGGGCGAATTCTATGCATTTGGATGTTGAATGTAAATGTGCGGCGAAATAGACAAGGCTATGGACACTAACAATATATAATAAGATCAAGAGCTTCTTATTCCCAGATTTTCTATTGTACATCCTGCCTGCATCTTTCCTGTCTACCCTCATTTCATTTCTTATAGATTCAGGGTCCACGATCTAGGAAACTCGATTCACAGACATTTCCGAAATACATTTTTCCGAAAACATTCCTTCTTTTAGTACAACTATATTATTAACTGTGGATTTTTAATGTTTACAAATAGCACTAGTTATACATCCTCATATTATAATAACAAGAATTACACTGTAAATAATGCTCAAACTAACACAAGGATTGCACATTGAAAGAAAATAGCAAGATCCAAATTTTTGTCAACCGTGCATAATGATACATATGATAAACATACTTAGGACAAGATACAATGATACACCACTTTTTAAGTACAAGGTGAAGGTACGTATACGTACGACGTGTATTTTCGTGAGTGGGTTTATGACGACAGAAAATCTCAAGAGAACTATACAGAATAGATAATATTATTCGAAATATTTATAGAAACAAATTGTCATTCATATGAAAAGAAGTTGGAGTCAGAAGGGAAAGAGCTGTCATGAATGTCACAGATAGGTTCCATCATGTCGACATACACAGCCATAAAACATTTAGACATAAATAAATGTGTCTAACCCTCTTTTTCGCACAACAATATACAGGATTAAGATGCTACGCTCAGTTTGGAAAGATGCGATAGAGCAAAAACTACAGCTAAATTACCAGAGAAAGATAGATGTGCTGATTGAGAGATGCCAAATCAACTTACAATTAGATTGTTTTGATTTTAAATAAGGAATTATATGCTGAACAACCCATTAACAACCCCAAATATTTCTTTCACCGTCGTCTCAGGTTAAGGTTAAGTGAGACTGTTGTGAAAACCGGGCTCAGACAAAATAAATATAGGTATCTATTAGATAGGCACCTGTCTCATAAAATAAACATTTTAATTATGGTATACACTATGAAACTATGACAGACGTTATTAAAGCAAACACATTTCGCCAACTGATTTTATGTTGTTTCATGTCTGATTCATGCTACTACGATTTATACCAATGCACATTTCCCATTAAGACAATTAAGGAATTTAACATGAAAGTTTTTGAATAAAAAATTAGCAAATGTTAGTATCATTTAGGCTGAATTAATGGATATGAGCCATGAGAATTTCAGACTCTTTTTCATTTTCAGGCCTATGCTATCTTCATGGATGTGATAATTTTATTATTGTTTAATAACTGTTTTGAAACGTAGTTCTTTACATTCTCTTAATAATCAATTTATAAGTTGTCTAGCTGTGTGTAAAGAGTCGTCAAGAGTAGTCCTACCTTATTTTACTTTAAACACATAAAAATGAAATCAATTTCTGTGCCTTTTCCACCATAATAATATGATTTTGGTATTTGAATTACAACTAAAAATCTGAATACAATAATTAATGACAGATTTGTTGATATTAAAATTTTAATAATATTGTAGATTACATATGAAAGAATTATCGAATGATAAAACCTCTAAAATTGTCACCAAATGCAATAAATAAAAATGTTAGAATTAATTTACTTACTTCGTCCGTTATTGCTAGATAACTTAATTGAAACTCTACGAATTCTTATTTGCTTATTACTTTCACCACGAATTAACAGTTGGTACGAAATGTACAAATGGAAAAAAGGATTTGGCAGCCCCTTAATAGTGAAAATGCAATAATAAGCAGTAAAATCAAAGGCAATTGGGTACAATTGAGGTATTAAGCGATGTGCATCAATAAAATCTCAAAGGTAAGTTACAGCTTATACTTGTAATACGCTTAGTCAGCAAGAAAAATTAGATTAGATTTCTCTTTCAGCCAACCTGTCATCAATTTTCAATTTGCCAGCACCTGCTTATAAACCAGAATTGTTATGTAAGCAATAGTAAGCATGCAGTAAAGCCCCAGATTTATATTGTAGCTCGCAAATTGATTTACAAAAGGGCAATAGTTAACCTAAGCTGTGCGTGTAAATGTCAAATTAAGTGTTTTGAGGGAGCAAATGACAATTGTGAACTGCACAGGCACTCTTTATCCTATTTTTGCTTTAAGGTGTTTATTTTTAAACTGCTAATTACTCCTTTACTCATCTAGTCTCATGCCTTTTCCCTGCACACTAAAACAAATCACATTGCCACACTATACAATTTGATAATTTGCCTACTTGCACTAAACTTGAAATCAATAAAATAATTGCAATAAGTTACTAATCTGCCATTGCTCTCTTTCAAATGCACTTAAATGTTTTATCATGAAAGATATTACAAATCACGTAAAGATCAAATGCATAGCTTGAAAATCACGTTCGTAAATCATGGTGCGATTAGAATGGTTGAGTTTTTCGTAGCTTTGCTATCGCTATCACTCCTGCAATGACTGCTCATCTTCACTCAAACTCAAGACCTCTTACTATGATTTAATCATTTACTACAAATTCACTATTCTACAACTTGACATGTCTGCCGTACTGACTAGACATCATTGACAGCAGCATATTTTATAGTAGTAATATTGTACTAATGCTTGATATCATCATATACTTACTCAGCAGGAATCCATCTGACAATGTTTAAACAGCACTTAATACTTTATGCCCTTTGACAGATTGGCTTTTAGTACTACTACAATATATTATAAGTATTCATACAAATGGACAGCAGGACTTTATTTCAAATGATGGCCATTTGTTTCCTACTAGTACAGCATAAAATCATTGTCGTATATGTCACATAATGCGATTTAAAACTGTATCAATAACGTATCAACGCTGTAAATAATGGAATAGCACACATAGCACACATATACAGTGTTCGAAGGGGACAGAAAAGATGTATATTCATATTCATAAGTCTATTTTGTAATATCTAGTTTAGGTTTCATGCTCTTATACTTTCTGTAGATACAAGATTGCAAAAAATTATCTGACCTTTGCCTAACTATACCTACCTACTTTGGTTTATATACAAAAACGAGGGAAATAGATATGCAATGAAAAGAGTAAGGTAGCTTATTTGTATAAATTATAACTCATCATGATAATCTCATCATATATTGAATTGTGATAATCAGAGCATATAATATTAATATTAATGAGCTACAGAAATAATTTTATTATCTAATCAAAACTGATGAATCTGGTTATTGCATTAGCAAAAGACAACCGAATTTTTTCAGCTGGACATCAGAGCACAAAGTCAAAAGTACAACGACTATTTATTTCCGCACTATACGCATACGAGATTTATTAAAAGGATATTTCACTTTCCCAAACGGTCTGGTTGGAGAAAGAGTAAGTTATTTAAGTGATTAGAGATCTAAATTATTCTAACTGCAAATAGATAGGCAACTAACTTAATTACGAGTTTAATTTGACAATATTACTTACTCTCACTACTCCTACATTCTTATTTATACAATAAAAATGGAAGAGATATATTTGGAAACTCCCCTCCTCTTCAGTCAGCAGCTTACTAAATTAATCTCTAAGAAAGTGTTCCTGAAATTGGAAAATGTCCAGCCATGTAATTCATTCAAGATCAGAGGCATTGCCCAACTGTGCAAAAAGGTTTGTTCCAATTTACTCGACTACAACAAGGAATCTCATTTCATGCAAATATCATCTTCAGTAATTATGATAGACAACATGACGGGTTTTACTCAAGATATTTTGACTGACATTTTCTATAGAAAGCTGAAGAAGGTTGTACCGGTGTCGTCACGTTCTCCGGAGGAAATGCTGGCATTGCTCTGGCATACACAAGTTTTTTGATGGATTTGACTTGTCATGTTGTTGTACCGTCTTTTGTATCCCCAAGGATTTTGGACAAAATGAGAGCATTGGGAGCAAATGTCACGGTACGTTCCAATCCAAATAGAAAAGTATTTTCAAAATTATTAATCTTAAATATATTCTTACATATTGTTTGCTATACACCTTCCACACATATGTACTCTTAAAGATTGCCCTAAGTTCTAAAGAAGCTTACGACAAAGCAGTAGCTATGTCACAAGCGGATCCTAAATTGGCATTCGTTCATCCATATGACAGTGAAGAACTTTGGTAGGTACATATTACATTTACATGCATTTATCTTTAATTATATCTCTAATTTCTAATCTCTAACTACATTCATGTTCAATTTTAATGGGAAATACTTTGGCTACGTACACACTAGACTAGTTAATTATTGTACACCAAAAAATCCCCTAATTTCTAGGGCTGGATATTCAACAATTGTTGAAGAGATCAAGAAACAATTACTTGGAGCCAAGCCATCGTGTATTGTTACTTCTGTTGGCGGCGGAGGTTTATTAACTGGCATACTAAAAGGCCTCGAAAGTGTCGGTAATAAATACGTTCAAATATATTATTATTGTTTCGTCTTTTGCTCTTGATTTTCCATGTCTCTTCGAGACCAACATAATATCTTATTTGTGGGACAGAAAATAAAATTGGAGAAATTTTGCTGCTTTTCACTGTTACTACTCTTATATTGACATATAATTTTTGAAATTATAATTGCTTGAACCTAATGATTAATGATATGCGTTTTGCTGCTCCTTAGCCTGCATGTTAAAATAATGCATGAAAAGAAAATATTGTAATGATAATAACCTTCATCAATGATCGTACCTCATAAAACGATTTTCAGGATGGGAAGATATTCCAATAGTGGCAATGGAGACAATAGGATCCCATTGTTTCAATAAATCCATTCTAGCTGGAAAAATAGTGGAAAATCTACTGACAAGTATTGCTAAGACCCTTGGCGCTCCTTCAGTTACGCCAACTTTAATGGAAATGTACCCAAAATTCAAAATTATTTCTGAAATTTTACCGGATATAGAAGCAGTTTCAGCCTGTATAAAGTTTGCAGGTATTTAAAACAAAGTTTTTATTTATTAATGGAAATCATTACATTTGAACTTACGTTTTCCATTTGTCCCCTTTCTAGATGATCATGCATTCTTAGTGGAACCTGCTTGCGGAGTCTCTCTTGCAACCATTTATTCCAAGTTACTAAAGGATATGTTACAAAGTAACGGTGTTGACTGGGAGTCTGATAACGGTCCAGTAGTAGTAATTGTCTGTGGAGGAAGTGATAGCAGTCCTCAAATTTTATTAGATTACGCTAAAGCAGTTGGTTTAAAGTTATAACAATCATAGTTGTAACAAAAAGGAATCTGATTAAAAGTGGTTTCCATTGGTCATGTCGTGATTTAAGTATTAAGTGTTTTCTTTTTCTTAATACTGCCTGTTTTATCATTACATTATAGCTATGCGTTATAGCAGCGTTATATAATGCACATTATATTATATATTTATTAATAAAAGTCATTACATAATATACATTCCCACACCATACACCACGCACAGCCTGTTACCTATATATTATACTTATACCTAAGTGAAAGCAATGTTATTTGTCTTTTTAGAAAATAACAGCTTTATAGCATGTAGCACCGTAGCACGTGGAGACATTTTAAAACACACTGGGACAGTCCTGAATCCTGAACCTTGGAGTCATAGTTCACTAAAATATGTAATATTATAGTACAGGTGTAAATGGCCGTATGTCTAAGTAAATCATTGAACAGAATGAGAAAAGAACTTATAGGTATTATGACATTTATAAGGGATGCATGATGTGCACAATATCTCGAGTATTACCGATGGAGGTTGGCCAAATTATGGAGTAGCCAAGGAGCATCAAGTAAGGTTTCATTAGGCTTTCGTATCAGGAGTGCACAGTATAGGTTTTGATTGGATTTCATGGGAGCCAATCCAAGTTTTGAATGGATGAAGATAAATTAATATGCAATGAAAATTACACCTATACAAAACTATTTTCTAAATCAAATCATGTCAATGAATATTTTAACCCAATAGCATTAATCATTATTATTATTGAGTTTTGTACTAACATTTCGTAAATATTATTAAGTTTTATTGAAGTAGGTATTTTCTTGTTTCGTTAAATAGCTGTATTGTTTCACCTTAGAAAAATACAATACAGAAAACCCACAAATGTAATTAAAGCTATGGCACTGATAAGTATGCACATACATCAGATTTATGGACTTAGTAGGCGAGTTATGTTTAGTGATTACCTAATTAATTTCTGCCAGTAATTATGAATATCTGCATCTCATTTTACTGCTTAATGATAAAATAATAACTAATGGATGTCACAACAAAGATTTATGTTTGCATATCACTTGAGCTTTGTATTTATTTAACGAATTTTGCGGATACGCTTTTGTATTTTCCAAATATAACTCCCCATTTACATTCATTCTTACAAACACGTAAACATTTTAAGGTACTGATAGTGGTGTGTGGTGGTGGTGATGATACTTAGTCGTATCAGTTGTAAGTAACCAAAATAAATTTAATGTTGTACATTTTGGATGGTAATCTCGGCATACTTCATGTTGTCGGTCTTGAAGTTTTCCCAAGAGACGATCTTTCTGTCGAAGGGATATCCAAGGGGCTTCAAGTCGGGGTTCTTGCCGGCCAAGACTCCGCAGTATGAGAGGGAAGAGAATCCACCTTCGGTGTATTCAGGGGCGAAGTCGCTCTCGAAGTTGGTGACATGGACGATGAGCTTGTACTTCATGCCTTCGGGTTTACCCTTGGGCAACAGAAGTCTGGATGGGTGTCCACAATGACGGACCTTATGGTCGACCATGTAGTCGCGGGTTCCAGCGATGGCTTCGCTGACTTCCTTCAACATTTCACGGAATCCCTTGCGGTCTGGGATGGTGACAGAGGAAAGTTCGCTGCTGCGGCGGATGACGTTCTGAAAATAAAATTAATGCATGATGAAACGAATTCAAGGGCGTTTCAATAAATTTTAGGAAATTATTTAGCACACATTAAATAACTTACTTGTCCATTCTTCAGTTTGATGACGAATTTGTCCATTTCAATCATGTTCCATCCGAGTTGGTCAATAGACAACTTATCACCGAACCAATCGTTCTTGGGGATGAGGAAGATTCTGACGACGGCGTTGGTTTCTTTGTTGCTGTTGGCGGTGATGACGTATTCGAAGGGTTCGTGGGACAAGCGACGGACACGGGTTTGGATTTCAACATCCTTGACGTTCTTGGAGCTGTCCAAAGCATTGCTCATGTCGAACAGGAAATCATCGAAGTAGGTGACCAAAGTGTTGGGGGTGGATGCCTTTGTCTTTCCAACAACCTTGATGGCTTCAACGGAGACTCCGGGGAAGTCGAGTTCTTCCTAAAATATAAATACCATAAAATGAATACCCGAACTAGTAGATATTTTTAACTCTGAATATCTTGAACCATGTAAGGTGGGTAGTTACAATACTTTTAAATAGAGCATTCTTACGTGAGTGTATGGAGCGAGGAAATATTTGTGTTCCTTGACAATGTTGTCCATGTACTTGTGCAGACGGAAGAAAGCAGGGTCACGAGTGGCAGTCTCAAAATGTTCCATGACACCGGGGGCAAGCTAATAAAGTACAAATGCAAATTAATATCTTTCCTGAAAATTGAAAAATGTAATCACAAATCTTAGAATCAATAAAGGTATACTTACTCCGAATTTTCCCTTGGGGTCGGTGACCTTAGAGAGCATAACGTGAGCTGAAAGAGAACGAATGAAATTAGAAACATATGATGCAGGTATGAAAAGCAAAATTCATGGAAATATGCTCAGTATATGAATTTACCGTTGTTGTGGAGGCTTCCGTAGTAGTTGGTGTGAACGGAGTGCTTGGAAGATTCAAGGAGAGATCCTAAAATGTCAATTCCCTTGGTGTCATTCAAAGAGATTGTGTGTCCCTCGGTCTGCAAGACAAAAACAAGATGATAGTCAGATATATTATGCTAATTAACATGCTGTAATCATCATGCCATAATATACGCAGGTCATACGAAGGAATGTAATAATTTAAAATTCATCATTTAGTGCAACTTACGTCGATAACATAACCAAGAGCGATGGATTTGCGGATGCGGCTTTCGAATTGCTTCATGTCATTGACGCTGAGTCCAGCCAAATCTTGGAATCTCATGTTGTCGGGTCTGGTGGGGAATTCAACTCCAGATTTATAGATGGCTTTTGGTACGAATCCATCGACAATGGGTTTGTCCCAGTGGAGAGCATCGACATCACGCAAGTTGTTGGACAAACGCTCAGCATCGAAACGGACGGAAAGTTGATGATGGGCATACCTGGCGAAACATAAGAAATTAATTAAAAGTGTTAACACAAACAACGAAATCCCAAAAAACAACTTTATCTGAGGTATCTTCGTACCAGAAAAGTTCTCCTTGACGGTCCTTAACGACTCCGTATTTGGCATCGTCCCACCAGAAGGGGAAGTCCATATGCTAAATAAATATATCAAAATGATTTGATTAAGACTTTCATTGAAATATTGACAATTTATATTTGTTCATGTACACAGAATATCTGAAAAATGTTTATCTATAAAATACCCAGTGAGAGTGGTGAGCGTTCATGCCAATATCTTCTCCGAAATAGGATACACGTTGTTCGGGGTTGCGGATCGTTCCGGTGAAGTTCATTGGAATGACAATGGGAGTCTAGAATTAAGTATAAGCCATAATTAGAATTTCACCATTCTCGGTTACATAAGCGTGAAATATTCTGAGCAATTTGTCAATGAAAACTTACTTGGGTCATTTTGGCTCTGTAAGCTTGACGGATTACTGCATTAGAAAAGAGAAGTATATTAGAAAACTGATTTTTAGAAGGATTTCTAGAATTTATGTGAAAAATATTGTCGACTTACCATCGGAGGTGGTGAACAAATGTGGGAAGACTTCATAAGGAGGTGGGAGTTCGAGTCCTTCCTTGCGGTGGAGGACAGCAACGCTCAAAGCGTAGAAGAATTGACCCTCATTGGTGTATTCACGAGCATATACGGCAGTTTTGTAGAACAAGTCCCAGTCTTCAGCAAAGTGCAAGATTTCGAAAAGTTCGATCATCTCCTTGCGGTTGCTTTTATCGAACAAGTTGAAGATCTCGCCCTTGTGTTGATGCTTTCCTTCGGGGATAGCCTCGAAGTAATGCTTGACTGTTTCGGGATTCTTGTACTCACTCAGATGTTCGAGGGGCTTGTAGGTCTTGACGATTTCGCTTTGTTCTGCATCTTCATTTGGGGAGCTGAGTCTCCAAACGAGCTTCAGAAGTTGTTGTTGTTTTTTAAGCCAAACTCCGTCAGCTAAAACGAGATTATCAATTAAATAATTTTCTTACTCAGATTTTAAAATTAGGAAACTTATCGTAATGAAAATTTTGTGGAAAAATTACCCTTTTCCTTAACAGCTGAAACGGAGACTGCGGCCAAAGCCACAAGACATAACGCAATAGCCACCTTCATTGTGAATCAAGTCGAAGCAAGAGCCTAACTGATAGGGAGTCCTGATTTCGATTTCCTTTTATATATTGTCATTTCTCAAGTTCATCCCAACTAATTCTACAGCACAAATACGATGTAGGATATAAAATATGAGCTGTACATGGATTAGGTTATGAATTGCAAAAATTAGATTATAAATGGTCATTCATACATATAAAAATCATGTCGCATATAATTTAAAAATGAACTTAGGGTTATCGTTTTACATAAGACTTGTCTGCACACTTAATATAATAAGACTTGAACTGTCTTGCAAATAAATACATAACATTATAATGTAGCTATTCATTCGGGCTTCAGGACTGCAGCAATTTTACACTTACACAAAGTTTCAAGCAGTGCACATTGCATTCATCACCAAGATCAACATGGGTGGGGGTGGGACTGATGAAGAAAATATAAAAATTCATTGACCCTACCTAACTCAGATTGATAAAGCATCTCTGAATTGAAGCATTGATTTTCTCCACCTTTTTGATAGCATTTATTTATTTTTTGTTATTTATCATGTGATGGTCATTGGTTTTCGTATCGAAGTGATTACCTACAACCTACTCATTACCACTTCGATTTTTGACTTCATAAGTAAATCTGGTTTTACATCCTTTTGTTATTTACTTCATGACGTCATACTTACTTTGGCACGTACTCGTACCATATGCTATTACTCACTTGTAAAAAGAGTAAATTGTAATGAGTTCATGATTGTAGGTAAATATAATTTACCTCTTGACCATTTTATGTCTACAAAAAATGCATGAATAGGTTTTTTGTAACAATTTTATTATTTTTATCATTGCATTTCATTTTGTTTTCAAAGCGTCACAAAAATTTCCTGGTTTATGTCGTAGACTCACAAAGTGAGACATTTTACTACTTTTACTACTTTTATTACATCTATTGCTGATCAGCTCATTTGTATAGTGATGATAAATATTTAGATTCGGGGAGCTTTATATGTGAGAGCGGCGAGAATTTTTATGCTCCTACTATGTATCAATGTTTGTCTGCTCTTTTGTCTGCTCACCAATTATCATCATACTTTTACGTACTTATGCAAGAGTGGATGTCACTTAATTAGTACTTTAATCTCTAGTCTGGCAAGTGATATCCGATGCACTGACATCGGCATCTCTAGTCCTATAATATCTACATAATATTATCTGTTTACCACTTACTATTTACCACACAATAAATATTTTACCTATAGAGACGCATACTCAAAAACATGTAAGTAGTCTTTTCTCATATTATAAAAATGATTTAGATCTAATTGATATAATTTTCATTTGCAAAATAGGCATTAATTACGTTTTGCCTTACAGCTACTTACTACTTAGGCTTTGCTAATACTACTACTATGTAATATAATATTATAGGATATGTATGTGTATACAGATGAAAAGGTGCAAAGTGCAAGTCTTTGAAAGATCACACTAAAATCAAATGACATTCTTTTAAAAAATCGGAGAACAAGATATCTAAAACGATGTCAGCTTATGAGTATACTGTATATATCCGATTGGATTATACGTATAATATGTAAAAATGTAGGTGCATTCATATTTTCGACCAATAAATATTTTCCAGAATTTTCTGACTCATGGGCCAAGGATAGTGTGGCAATTATTCCTTGTTTTTTGAGTAAAGATTTTTTTTAAATTCAGAGGTCGGGTCGATTTGGATACAGTTTGTAAGCCTTCAATAGATTTTATATAATGCAGAAACGAATACCTACATAGTTATATATGTATATCAATTCTTGCTTCCAAGTAAGTGCAATTGGCTGTTGGACAGTTCAATGTAGCGTGAAGGTATTGATCCCTGGTAAAGTGAACATAGTAATTATTAAGTATGTCGGAGGCCCAATTGTCACTAGATTTCATTTGGCTACCAATGACTTCAGGATTTTCATGTTGTATTAACCTGGACTATAAATATTACGTCTACTTATGATGTGTCTTTCAATACAATAGTAAATATTGTCATTCATTTTCAATCGTTTCATACAATAAAATAATTATTGATACTTTTCGTAAAGCTAATATGAATTTTTCTTCGAGGTTTGACTTATGTCCTTAATCCTCAAATGATATTCTCAATAATGGTCTTATAATGTCTTGCCTTCGAAAGCTTTTGCTGAAATCTGCAACAAATTCTTAAAAGCATAGCACAGCTTAAATATAATAGCATAGCTATACTATTTCAAATGCATGCAAATTCTTAGCACTAAAATAAGACACTAAGAGAGGAGAGGTTCACTATTTATTCCATTATTGCATTTCATCAAGAAGAGCGCTGGAGTGTATGGAGTATCATTTTATCCTGGATGCGAATTATTCAGAAGTGCAACAATATTGTTGTCGACGACGCAGAGATAGGATGTTTTTGGGTGGCATTTAAGAAATAAACAAACTTAGTAATATGGTTCGTATCTGTTAGGAATTATTGATGGTGTAAGCAGTATTGACGTAAGACTTGCCAGTATTTATTTGTTAGGTTATTG
>JABASI010002943.1:0-17950 GCA_019776505.1 Tomocerus nigrus | reverse complement strand
TAGCTATATTCCTTATAATATTTTGTGCTAATGGCTTTATTTACTGTTGTTAAAGTGTAGTGAAGTGTATAAAATAGTTGGTTGATTTTTGGTTTGCTGAATTATGGAGTGTAAAGTGGCTTGATTCTAGTCGAGGCGAGGATAGTGGATAGGTATCCATCAACGATAGTAAGTGAGATAAATCGATTCATCTTGTCACGTCGAGCCAAATCAAACTAGAGCAATTGAAGTCTGTGTGGAGTAGTAGAGCAAGTGTAGAGCCAAGCCAAGCCAAGTCAAGTGCTGAACTGAAATCAAAAGTGACGGACAGCCGTAACGAAAGGAAATGAGTTGATTGAGCAGAGGAGTTGGTTTCGTTCGCAGACCAGACGCAGACCTGAGCCAAGTAAACACTTTCCCTTCTTCCCCATTCTTTTCCACTCTTATTTCCTTTCCTACACTAAAACACTCTGAATTGTCTGAATTATAGAAATTTTACAAATTGCACTGTTTCTCCTTTAAAATTGCGTTCTCACATTTTTAGCTAACTAATTTGGCATTCTCTTGACTTGACTAGGACATGTAGACATGTTATGCTGATCTACTAAGAATGAATTTAATATTAAAATTAATAATCTCAATAAATTAAAATTTTACACACCTGTTAACTATAGGTGTAACACAGATTATAATATTTTCAGTAAAATTCCTAGATTGGCGTTTTGAAAAAAAATAATTACAAAAATAATATTTCTTTTATTATTTATTAAGTCTGGATTACTTATTTAATTTTTTTAAATTATATCAGTGCAGTATTGTGGGATAATACAAGGATAGCTAAAGAAGTAACTTAATTCAGTAATTTTCAGTTAGAAAAATAGGTAGCTTTCATTTTCATGTAGAAAATTCAATAATTTTTAATTAGAAAAATAGGTAGCTTTCATTTTCATGTAGGAAATTCAGTAATTTTCAGTTAGACATTAGGTAATTGGATTTTCCTGTTGAAAATTCAGTAATTTCTATCAGGAATGTCGACAATTTTGATTTTTCTTCAGGAATTTCAATAATTATGATTTTTCTTTAGGAAATTCAATAATTTTCCCATAGGAAATTCATTGATTTTGGTTTTGCTTAAATCTTTGCTCACGGACATCTTTAAAATTTGAGTCTTTTGAAACAGAACGTAACATTTCTATTTAAAATATCATTAACGAAGCATTGGATAAATGAAAATCAACAATGAACATGATATTTCGTTTTGTATCCGATGTAATTTGGTATGTAAGGTTTTTCTTCGCCGTAGACAGTGTGTAGAGTGAGACTGGAGCTAAGGATTGAATTTTTCCGTGGAGAATTTAGCCTTGTTGGCCTTTTCTTGTGTCGGCATGTCAAATCCATTAATCAATTATTTCAAGTCATAATCTCCTCGACTGTTTCAAGACAGTTGGAGACGAAGGGGGTCCTTAGTCTTATTTGTGTATCTCTTATCATATCATATCCTATTACCTAACAAGTCAACTCCTTCTGAACCAAACCAAAATACAAATCCAATGTCACTATAGACTCTCTCTACAGCAAACTATAAATCCAAGCGTAGCAGCACGTATATAATATTTATTAATACCTTAACCTTCCATTCCATGATTAAATCCTTCCTTAAATACGTGTGCATTTGCATTTGGAATATTTATGAATATCAAATGGTATGCGCATAATACGATGTCTGGGATATCATTGGCTTTGCTTGCCTATTATGTTTTACACAATTGAAAACAATGCCCTTGCCTTGTTTTACTTCTTATTGTTTTCTGTCTCTATATGTGTTAACTTGACTTTGGTTTCCGTAACTTACTTAAGCTGAGCTTAAGCGGACTTCAGTTGTCTTGTTTTGTCCTGCCAACTCTAAATTCCAACTCTGCCTCTACACTTATCACATTCGACATCGCCCATTCACCTCAAGATTAATGGCATGCAGTCAAAGAAGAAAAATCCTTGGTGGACTCCAGTTCAACAGCTCATTATTATCCTTATGACTCCCATCACAGACATTCACATGCATATATGCAGTTTATTATATAACCACATTAAAAAAATCAATACTGTATAGATACTCTTCCAGATAAGAAAGATAGAACGAAGAACACATACATAAATAAACGTATGAAATAATGTTTAAGAAAGAGTGCATAGCAAGTAGCCTGCAATTGAATGATTAATTTTTGAGTACGAGAGTAAAATTGAGGAAAATGAGGAGTTGTGCCACTTTAAAATTCAACATAACAAAAAATTGTCATTTTGTTTCAAAAAAATGTCTCCATGCATGTGAGATGATGATTGTTGTATTGATATTAAAACTTTACAGTTACCACATCACATCACAACTTTATCATCCTAGAACACATTCGCAAATTATCAAATAAAATTACTAAAAAATCATGCTAAATTAGAAATTACTAATCTGTAGATTGATGAAATGAAAATAAATTATTATATTGAAAATAAAATGGGCAGGCACCGTAACCGTGAATTGTAATTTTGTCGTTACATTATAGTTATCTATAATCCGAGGATAATAAAGTGCAGAAAATTGTTAAAAGAGACAAGAATGACAAGAATTTGTTTTCTCCGTCGTCATATTGTATGTATCAAAATATAAAATTGGAAAAGAGCATGAAAGTAAAAGCGAAAAGGAATTTTACTATGCAAAAACGGATTTTAGCTATAAGGATTTTGCGAGCTGATGTAATTTTTGAGGAAAGACATATTTTAGTGACAAAGCTACACCTATGCAATTCTACAGTTGTATAAATAATATAGCTTCTATTAGAATTGAAAAAAGGAGCTGAACATAAGAAAAGTCATAGTGTGACTGGAAGATATTTGGGTCACATGCGAATTGTAGCGTGTTCGTAGTGTGAGAGATAGAAAAGCCGTTAAAATAGTTACAGATTGACTGGAAATGAATACCAAGTAGTTTTTTGACCTGGTGACGAATGGTATTCTTCTGTGTTGAGTCGAGGGAGTTGAGAATAGTAACGCTTCCTATATCTCATTCTCTACAATTCTATTGTGATATTTTATTCCGTCGAATTTTATTTATTTCATATGATTTTCACTTTCCAAGGGATGTGCCAACTCAAACCAAACTACAGTGACTTCTAAGTGACAAGAGGAAGTCAAAGACGACAGGAGTGAAAAAAAATTCTAGCAAACCAAATCATACCGCATGTTATAAGTTATAATGATACGCTCCCAACACACTACACAAATACTTGTATATTTTTATATATTCACATAATATATGTAAGTATATAGGATTTATTGGGATTGACATTTGATATAAATATATTATGTCGCTTCTAAGTGTGCTAGCTTTTATAGCTTATATAATGGTCTTGTTAAATCACACATCGTCTCTTACGTATCTAGTCGTTATTTCAAGATTCGCTCTTTTTTTGTCATTTTCAGCCTTAAAACTTAGAGAAAGAGAGAGAGAGTGTGTGTACCCAATCCAGGATTTTCCAGCCCGGGACTTTGTCACTTAGCTAAAGTGTGTAGAGTGCAGACAATGCAATGACAAGGCGAAAGACTATACTTTGTATACTTAGATACACATAGTTTTCAGCTAGGAGACCTAAAAATTCACTGACGACAGAAAGACGTTTACATGGAAGGTTCGCCGCTTTTCTTATAGCAATAGTAACGGAAGGTCGACTTCAGGAAAGTCTTATGTCAAGTCACTTTATGCTACAGGCGGCTCGGATCAAATGGATCTCTCTCTGATATGCGATGTGAGAAGAAATCTTTCCTCACTGCCATTCAATGACATACTTACTAGGAAAAAAACCCAAAACTCCACAACCAAGAAGATCACTATATTCTCAGAGAGATGCCGTAAAGAGAAGAGAGAGAGAGAGAGAGAAAAGGACGCTTCCCGTGTCCTTCATGTCGACACTGATAAATCTGACACGATTTTCTTGCTGTCTGGTCGGCAATCGACTTTTCTACTGGCATCAGTTTAGTTTTCCAGCATTAGATTTTCTACTAGATTTAATGTGCTAAATGTTCTCTAATAATCCCTACATCCCCGAAGTACACAATCACAAATTATTAAATAATATTATTAAAAGATTACCGAATAGAGGTAGACTACATCCACAAATGAATGAATTCATGAATATAAATTATTTTTATACTGAAAATGAAATGGTCAGGCACCGCGCACCGGGACTGTGAAAATGTGAATTTCAAATTTAATTTCAATTCACATAATATAGACCTCAAAAGCTAATGGCTAATAATAAAATATTTCATCTTCGCAGAATTCAAAGAATAATAATTATTTTTTTAAATAACCACAGAAAATCTACAGAAATAAATAAATATCACAAAAATAAATAAAAAATAAATAAATCTACAGAAATAAATATATACTATAGCATAAATTATATATACTGAAATTTAATGGTCGGCTCAGGGACTGTGAAATGCAATTTTCATATAATATTGATCTCAAAGGTAATAATAAAAAAATAATAGCCATATAGTAATACCAAGTCGTTTACCAATTGACTGATCTGAATTCTACGGCTTAAAACATCTGTGAAAACGGATAAAATTATTGAAGCCCTTGGATATGGCCATTCTAGTGAGATTTGAAATTTTAGCATTTATCAGTCCATAGTCCATTCTTCAGTTTTCAAGCATAAATACCCGGGTATTTGTAGTTTGCAAGAGGATTCTAGGGATAGTAGAGAAGTAAACATATTTAATTTCATGTTAGGATTAAATGATGTGAAAAGAGGAGTGAAATAAATCAACGTGAAATGAACACAAGAGGATATTAGATATAGTTTGAAAAGCGATAGTGAAATGAGAGACGGAGAGACCGCAACTAATGAGTCAGCAGAGAAGAGGAGCAGAGATGACAAAATGAAATGGCTGAACTGGAAAATAGTCACTTTGTTAGCTGAGTGAGCGAAAATCGTCAAGAGAGTTTAGCAATGGAATAGAGAACAGTTGAGAACAGTCTCTGACGAACAGCAAAGGATTTCTGAGTCACCAACAAACAGATTTATAGAGTTATTTGTGTAGTGTGGAATGATGAAAGAAAATGGGAAAGTTGATGATAGAGCAAAACAAAATGCACGACAAACACTCTAAATCCACTGTCTACGCTTTGACTAGGAGTCAAAAGTTTGACCTGTCCTTTGTCACTTTGGGCTTCGCGCCATTACTGCTAAAAATGATTTTCACAGTGGTTTTCAGTTTTCACTAAATCCTGAATAAAGGGACTTTCATTAACAATGCCGTCCAACAAAACTGTTCAATGTGTTTAGCATAAAATTGACAAATTGTCAAATCTAAAATGTTTCTTTGTCGTAACATATTTTATTTGTGTGCCATTTTCCACAATTTTACGATTGCATTTTGAGATTGGTTTTGAGTATAGATTGGATTTAAATGTACCGTTTGAAGCTTGACGGCCCAATTGCAAATGTCATTTAAAATGTAAAGTGCACATCAATGAGATATCTCTTCAATTCACTTGGTAAATAGAACAGTTAGAAAACTCCGCAGGTCTGCTATTACGAATTGAGCGTACTTTTGTGCATGATCTATAAGGATAGAGGCTGAAAGCAAGTGCGTTTTAAAGTAATTTCCATTTCTCACGTTCTTGAAATACATTATTTGTGTTGTATGAGCGTAAGCTGGAAGAAATCGTGCATTTACACAACTCCTTCGTGTGGAGAGAGCAAAGAATAGAGAAAACGAAGCCAATACAATATGCATAGGTAGCTAAATATGATAACGGAGCCTATACTATAGCACATTCACATATGCATAAAATAAGTACAACTGTGCACCACTTTCGAAAAATATGTGAAATCTCAAGTTCATATTTCATAATATGCAAATCCCCTAAAGATTTCCGACCATTTCTTCAAGAAAAGTGGTGATTCGAGAAAATTTATGCTTAACTCTTCTTTATACTTACCTAGACGCTCTTTTTCCTCTCCGACATCCTTCCACATTGGCTTTTCCTACTACTACAACTACATAAGTACAACTACATCTCCCCTCTTTTATTTGGAAAACATTCCGTCTTCTTGTAGAATATTCAGAAGAGTCTCTCTCTCCGACTCCAACTCACTCTCCCCTACCTCTAACATCTACTTCTTCGCTGATTTCCAATGGAACAGTTGGAACTTGTGATTTCAACCCCTGCCCTGGGTCATACAATATTTTTTCGTTTAGTCTGGCAGTGATCTAATGGTTTCTACGAGCAGTGCATACTTATTCAATTCTAAATCCACACTCCCTCCTTCCCTTTTATTTCAGTTTTCCTACCCTCCTTCCACAAATGGACAATATACTCCTTCAATTTCAACCAAATGAGAAAGTTCAACCTTTTTAGCTAAAATATTCTCAATTCTTTGCTTTTTGTCCCGAATAGACTTTCCGTCCGAAAGGTGCCCTATCTATCATGTTATTTGTAATAAATATTGTAAAAACTAGTTTATTTATTTGAAATTGAATCAAATTACTTCAAATCCAATTCGCAATTTTTATTTTTATGATTTTAAATTCAAATTAACACAATTTAAGGATAGATTAGCGAAGCAAAAAAGATTTACGGCATCTCACTTCTTTTCGTGAACATCATAAAATCGGCATCTGCGTTGTGATCATCTGTCTTAAGCATAATTCGTCCACAAGAAGAACGTGACATGATCTGTTGACACTGGAAAGGAAGGCATAAGGGTGGTTGGTGGTGTAATGATAAATTAGTAGAGGATTCTTCTTTCCTTTACTTCATCCATTTACTTTGTAGTTTGTGCATTAAGAAAATGCAGGGCTTAAATATTTTGGTTTCTCCGTGTGCGTGTTTCTTTGCTGCCCCTCTGCTCCTTGTCTAGATCAATTTTAGATGTTAAGATGAGAGAGAGAGGATACGACGAGAAAGAGTCTTTTCCCCTGCCCGATGCCCTAAGTCCGCGAGTAATTAATCTTTCAACCTGACAGTACAATTTCCAAATGTATTGACATTGCAAGTTCGTTCGTTGGAACAATCAGTCCTCCTAGCCTGACTTTTCTATCTCTTCAGTTCTACATTAATACGTTAGTTCAATACATTAATTACATTTGTTCAAGAAAACAAACGTGGGCTTCACATATTTTTCTGTACTTCATACCGGCACACTACATTTCTAGTTTACCTATCGCTTGCAGTTAATTTTTGTTTAGTTGTGGAAGCTTTATAGAAACGCTGGATTCGCCTAACTGTCCGTCCGTGCACAAACTGCGTTAATTTAATTTAAATTCATAAAAATAATTGCAATAATCGGATTTGAAGAGATTTGACTTAACTGACGTTTTAAATAAATAAACAAATTTTTATAATGTTCATTCTAAAAATATGTACTTAGATGCCGACCAAACAAGAAACGAGATGGTATTTTTGCCGAAAAGTTTAACTTTCTCATTTGGTTGAAACTGAAGCTGAGGATTGTCCATTTGTGGAAGGAGGATAGGAAGGCTGAAATAAAAGCGAATGAGGGAGTGTGAATTTGGAATAACTCATAAATGGATTGAGATAATTCGTTGAAGTCTTGAAGTACACTCTAAGTATTTCCTAATTACTAATCACCATCACATTGGAAATCTTAAGAAAAAATTGATTTTTTAAACACTTGTTTTTAAGATAAATAAAAAGGTTTTGTTGGAGAATTGGAGAAATGGAGGGTATGGTTCTTCCGCAATTTTGTTATATCCGTGTTTGATAATGGTTTATTGTGTAGACGCACACGGCTGCTTGTATGATATTTGCCCTAGTATGCATATTTGCTTCATTACTTAACAACTTCCTTAAGGCTAATCATGCATGATAATGATTATGATGAAAAAAATTGGTTATGAATGGGAATGATAGAGTTTATAGTCTAAATGACTTTAGATGGTAGAGAGGAATGTCAAATTAGAATCCATGGGAGAGATAATGGTCTATACATGTCTGTATACATAAAGTGCACATAAGTAGGACTGGGGGTTGACGGTTAGGCACGGAAGAACACAATAAAGAATTCTCCAGTGCCTTCTCATCTTGAATTCGTAAGTAGGGAATTCTGATATTACCCTTATGCATACAAAGATAGGAACAACTCGACGCTTCTTCCAAACTATACACACTCCAACCCACGAAAACGACAGACCGAAACTCCCTTCTTCTTGGCTTTATCGGGAAATCCTGCACTATATCCTAACATTAGAGAGGAATAGAAAATGCTACATGCTACCCGGACCATATTTCTTATGGAGAAGAAGGCTGGAAATGTATCCACAGTTTTGGCAGTTGGAAGTTTAAGCTAAATCTAAGTGACATGAGGCAGAGAGCTCTGGATCAGAACAGGAAAGGACAATTGCAAAGAGCAAAGCAATTCAAATTTCAAATATGCATGAAAATATGAATATGAATGATTCCTTTTGAAATGGAAGGCGTCGGGACGCGGGACGCAATCGAACCGGGTGAAAGAGTGAGGGAAAGCAGACTGCTGTCTTCTCTCTCCCACTTCCTATTTAAACTTTAAAGCAATTCTCTCTCACAAATATGCACGGGGATATACTAATAATAGTGCTCTATAGAATTCTGTACGCTATTTCTACGTTTATTATTGTATTCCGTTACAGAATGCATAAATGTGTGCTCAGCAATTGTGGATAGACATTCCATTTGCTTAGTTAGTGTGTGGATTGCTGGTGGAAATTACTTTTCGCCCCGGAATACTGAAGTTTCATTTTGGTAACCGAAATAAATTTCCAATTGAACCTGAAAAAATCATTACCCAAATACTATCTATTAAAATCCTAAATGGAAAAAAAATATTGGGATTTTGTTTAAAATGAATGGAATTTGATCATAAAAATTGATAAAGCTTTTATTATCCATTTCTTATTTAAAATTAATTATTATTACGTGATTATTTTGGCCTTATACACTTGCTTTTCTTCATTCCTTCGTCAATCCCAAAATTTCCTTTTTCACATACCTAGGTATAACTGGTTGGTTGAGGAATTGTAAAGAAATTAGTTATCTATTTACTGTTTATTGTTTCACCCAGATAAGTATACACAATTCTTATGTCAAGGAAAGTTTCCATCATGAATTAATGGACTGTATCAAATGTAGTACAGAATCGGGCGAAATATTACAGGGTTTTTTGAATTGAATTTTACAAAATTGCATGGCAAACAATAAAATTATATTCTTTTTTCGTAGTCGTTTCCGTGACCCACTTTGCTTAATTTTTCACAGTTTCCTTTCAATTTGCATGGGATATTTCTTTTGAAGGAATTTTCAAAATGGAGTGTTCTTCAGGCTGTCGTACAAATTATTTGACTCTTAGAGGTGAAAGCAGTTTCTCATTTTCTTTTCTTTTTGCCGATTTTAGCTCATTTTTTTACGATTCTCTTTTTAACTGTCAAAAATTTAAATGGAAAGCTTTTGCCAGGATGCCCTGGATATTCCACCAGTGGTAGTGTATGATGGGGAAGATTGTTGTTTTGGAGAGAAGGAAGGAATATTATGCAACGTGACACAACTAGTTTAGTTAGGATAGTCGAGCATTACTTTAGACGTCAAAGGAAGGCAAGTAAGGGCAAGCCAGGGCGTGAGTGCATGAGTCATGATGAAAATTATGATGTGATACTTTACGTTATGTTATGTTACATTAGTTTATGCGTTTGATATGCCGTGCAATAGAATGCACTACACACACAGTACGTGCATAAAGATGATATTGTGTGATATGATGGGATGTGATGGTGCAGAGTTCTTAAATTATGAAATTTGCATGAAGAATCATCCAACTGAGTGTAAAGTAAAGCATTATACTCCTCGGCTATGCAACTGCAACAAAGAGCAGCATTCAAATTCTACACAAATGTCTCTGCTAAATAACAGTTGAATATACTCTGTAAATATGCCATATGCAAAGTATGACGGAAAACCGCGTTAAAATTTTAACAATCTAACGGGTTATCCCTCCTAATCTTCATTTACTGACGAAAGACCATTCCAAATGTCCTTTATAGGATATCAAGTATAATTTTTAATATTTAAATGATATATAGCAGTATATGAACCATATTTTCTGGCATACACAATAAAAAGAAGGATTATATTATGTATAGAGGCTTTTGAATGCTATAATGCAATGGTCACGAAGATACACAACTAATAAACCATGGTAAAAACGGCTATAAAAAGCAGCGGTAAATGCAGAATAAAATTTACATGTTGTAAAAATTTCAAAAATTTCAAAAAAGTCAATTTTTGCCTTAAAATATTGAAAACATGTCAATTTGACGTTATTACAACTTGTAGCGGTTACCCGGCTAAATTAAACGTCACCAAGACATGTAGCTGTTACACAGGTAAATCGTACCCATCATGTAAAAGGTCACGGGGTCAACCGATTGACCCCATTTTCGAATGAGACCTCCGCCCAGATTCCAAAAACACACACACAAAATTTTAATGAATATAGTCTCAAATCGTTCATGAGTTATCGTACCAAGAGACAGACGGACAGACAGACTGGACATTCCCATAAATTAGCTACCAGTGCTTAATAAATAGAAGAAAGAGTTGAGTTTACTCCATACACATCACAATATCACATCAGAGAAAAGAGAAATGATGATTCTCCCTAATGTCCCATGGGATTAACTAAATTAGAGTGAATATTGAGCTGAAAACTAGTCGACTACTCCTCGCATGCATGTACTTGTGCATTGTGTGTAGTGAGTAAGTATCTATAATAAAGTATCTTGGATTACGTATCCACTTTAAGCATATTTGCTTATTGTCTCCGTTATTCTGAGTTTCTATCCCATTGCATGTTCTAATGCTAATATTTCCCAAACAGAATTAGGAATATTTGCATGCAAGCTTAGCAAAGGATGGCTAAGGAGCCTTTTCATTAATTCTGACCGGGACTCCTCGCCTCGCTCCTCCATGCAACTTGCTTTGCACCTACTCACACTATAAATGAACCACTGTTTACATTTGCAATAAGCACACTACTTAAATTCTATCGCCGTAATTATATTATCTAATTAAAACCACAATGTGATTTCATCGTACGAACAATCGTACATGAAGGTAAACTCTGCTTGTACATTATTAAATTATTAATCTGTAATATTCGAAACGTATTTATGATATGATGATGATGTGAGGAAACTAGGAAAGGATCAATTGATTGCATTAGCAAATCAACTTTAATTATTACTTTTATCGTATTTACCTGTGCAGTATCTCATTGCATGTTGAGACACACGAAACATTTTTAATGACTAGTTATCCGGTTTTCTTTACTCCCATATTTAAATTAAAAGATTATGTTGACAGTTTCCACCCTTTCGTTGTATTGGTGTCTCGTATATAATTAATGTGATCATATCCTGCAGTTACTCCTTTCTGTGTTCCATTTATTTGCACAATAGTTTCATCTAGACATTTTCTAATAATTGATATGTAATCAACTCTCTTACTCAATACTATACCTTTGCGTAATAATAAGACATGCTCAATCAACTCGAATTATATTTTTGTATCTTTCATTTCAATTAAAAAGGATGGACTTCCCCCTGCAATGTAATACTAAAACTTAATTACTTCGGCTTAGTGAACTATTATAAGAATAGAATAAATCATAATCATCATCCAATCATCATCCTATTCTGAGAAAATTAAAATCACTGAGTAAAAATGTCACTCAATATTATGGGGGACCTAACTAAGAACAAAAATTATCTGTGAGTGAGAGTCTATATTCATAATTCATATTAATGTAAGGAATGATTATTTAACTATAACTTTACTTTCTCTTTGCTACTGCAATTCAATTAATATATTTTTTCCTACTTGAAAGCCAATCTTTGAAAAGGCCCAAATTAAAATTACAAGAAAGAGTATCGCACGAATGGACCTTGAATCTATTAAAATACATTACTAGAAAATTGATTGGGTTTTGTTTGAAATGAATGGCATTTAGTCGTTAAAAATGTCTCATTTAGGTAATGTAATTCTTTGGTAATTTTCTTCATTCTCTCGACAATCCTCCCTTTTGTATAATATAAAAGTTAATTTAGCATTTTCGGTTGCAATCAAAGAATTATAAACAAAATATCTGAAATGTTTATTGTTTCAACCAAAGATAGAGAATTCATTAGTCAAGAAAAGTTCCCGTCAAGAATTATGTAAATTAGATGACTTATTAATATGATAGGAATGTTTATGTATGGATACCCTAACAAATTTTCTCGGAAATTGTATTTCATTTCAGAGGATTCTGACGTAGACAGCTTAGTAAATCCGACAAGGACAAGCCCTTGTCTACATAAATAATGCAAGGGACTCTATAAAATTTAGTATGCAATTTATAGTATGGGAATAGTACAATTTGGTATTATGTAATGATATTTGGGTAGCTAGCCCTCGATTTGTGACTATAATTAATAAAGATGATACACCAGTGGTTTCCTTTGGTTTAGCTTCAAATTGCAATTTGGGATTGTGGTGTATTTGAATGGAGCGTATCCGGAGTTGTCTTATTTATCAATCCCTTCCCCTATCCTGAATTCTGACGGCTGTGGTGATCAATGTCAGCCGTATCAAATTTCTCGAATGCATTTATAATTTCTGAATTTTTTCCTTGAATATCAGATGAGTTGAACTGTACTCTACGGTTAGACGTTTTAATATTTGATACCGGAATTACGTATTAGGAATTGTGAATACTAATGTGTATGAGATTTGATTTTGACCCTGATTGTAATCAGCTGCATGGTAGTAATAAACCCTTTTGATTAGCATGCTGCTGGAGAAAAACATAATTCGGGGATCCTTATTTAGTAGTAACCCTTTTACAGATAGGGGAAGATGGAAGATTTATTCTGTGACTGTTTTTATGCATCTTTAATTATTGTAAATGTAATTAGCAAGTCAGAAGAGTAGGGTCGTCGGTTGGTTGGATTTTGAAAAATGAAACTTTGATTACATTAGGAAATAAGGAGGGAAGAAAAAAAGGAACCGAGTGTGTTTACCCGGTTTTTTTCCTGTGAGAATTTTTTTTATTTAGTTACACGCATTTAAGATGCAGTTATTAAGCCCGTGCGTTTGCTGTGAGCGAATTTCCAGACTCTTTAATTCTTAAATCAACAAAGAAACTCAAACAATATGCTCGAGCATATCATCCACTTTTCTATATGATTACGTTTTAGCCCGAAGACTATTTCTCCCTTTTTGACTACACTCTCAGATATAGTCAAAGGCTCTTAATTATGTTAAATACAGCGGAAAATTGAGTTGCCTTGTGTGGCAATGCCAAAATGCAAGGATTTTCTTTGCCCTAATATTCCTTATCTTATTTCCTGGGAGGGCAGAGCATATAGCCATCAACCTAAACCAAAACAGAGCACTCTGTCTGGCAGTGAAACTGAAAGGACCCGAAAAGAGTGAGGGAATAAAAGGAGGGATAACATTCAGTCATTATCAATACGATAACTGACATGCAGTTGCAATGCTCACTGATCTCATCTGATATGATGCACTTATTCCCGCAGGGGATTACTAAATTACCCACTATCTAATAGCAAATTCTTTGGCAGCTGATGATAAATTCAGGCACAAATACACAGATCTCCTGAAAAAAATCTACCCGCATTCTACTATCCAATCAATGGGAATAACTAACCGATATTTATCACAGAAAAAACTCCCTACTCCATTTTCTTCACCCCTTTTCCCAAATCTTTTATAGAAAATTCTTCCAATGCATCTAAAAAATGTTTTAAAAAATATTCAAATTCAACATGAAGACTAATAAAAAAGTCGAAATCTAATAATTGTATTATTCTATAATTAAATTTTTTTTATACCCTTGATAATAAACACCTTTGAAACAAGGCACACAAATATTTAAAAACTTTTACATTTTCTTTCTACTGTTCAGTGTTCGCTACAAAAACCAATTGAGTACATGAAGCTTTTCAACTGGCAGCACTTAAAAAAATGATTTTAAAGTAGAAGTAAAATTTCTTAATGCATTTTTTACACTTAATAAATTCATACACAAAAATAGGCAGATCTGAAAAAAATCTACCTGAATTCAATCCAATCAATGGGAGAAATAAACCGATACAGAGACAAACTTTCTACTTCATTTTCTTCACCCCTTTTCCCAAATCTTTTATAGCAAATTCTTTTAATTCATCGAAAAAATGTTTACAATTAATTATTCAAATTCAACATTAAAGTTAAACCCATTGACCTGTAATTATTAGTAGGAAACTACAATTAATAATTGTATACTCTGATATTACACACCTTTGAGCCAAGGCACAAATATTTACAAACTTACACTTTCTTACATTTCGTTGTTCTGTATAAAAATGGGAAAAATAGATTTTCAATTGCCAGAACCCACAAAAACATTTTAAAACAGAATTAAATATTTTAATATGTTTTTTACAGTTACGGGTTGGAAAATTATTTGATAGAATATCATTGTCGGGTATAATTGTCGCCAAAAGGAGTCTCTACTGCGTAGATAAATATGTCTGTGTTAGTTTTTCATTGTGGTATTGGCAGTAGACGAACTTCAATAGTTTTCCGCTAAGAAATAAAGCAAACTGGTAACATTCCTGAATGCATAGCTCGTGAGTAATAATGATAATAATGGAATTTGTGGTGCTGGGAGTATTTTAATGGGAACTATCGTTAAGAGGCATCTTTTCTAAGTAGCTATACTATACCAGTGTCTTTGTGTTTGGTTAGGGAGAATAGTAGTTGATCGTATGTAGTACACATTTCATTTCCTTGCTATTCTAATTCCCGTGGAGTTGAATGTATGTAAGTACTAAGATTTTAGTAGTGTGCATTAGATTAGGGTTTTAAGTAGGTAGCTGTAGTCCATTGTTGCATTACGTAGGTCATGGCACATTATACAAGCGAAATGCATTTAAAGAATGTAAAGAAGTAATAATAAGGGAGCCGAGTGCGGTGATGATGGGCTCCTCACACAAAATATTTGGAATTCAATAGGGAATTTGTGCATTAGGAGCTAACGACGCTTTTTAGCTTTGCATGCATTTGCACTCACCCACTCCAAGACTCAAACAGAACCGAATTCAGCCAATAGATCAGGGGAGGATAAAGTCAAGGTAATTTTACTTTATAGCCGATTTTATTCGATTTATGGAACAGTCATGACTGACGAAGCTTTCTATACTCTCCTGCCTGTGTCCTGCCTGCCTGCACCTAACTATCCAGGAGGATATGAGAAATCTTCTTCCATTTACACAATGCCTACTTATACTAACTGAACAAGAAACTTCACAACCCACCACCACACTAGACAGACGAGAAACAGAATGATCACATTTATTTCTGCTGCAATGAGCACGGAGTTGATATCCATACCTTTTACTCAGACTTGTGTAGCTACTCTGTATAGGAATGCCCATAATCTTTCTGTCCCTTCCGTCTGTCTACCTGTCTGTCCCAGGATATGGATGGACGTACATCGTTCAAATTTTCTGTGAGCCACTAACCACAATTCGGGTCAACCAGGTTAAATCACACAAGTCAGGTCGGGTAATTCAAAAATGGGGTCATTGGGGAAAGGTCCACCCTATGAGGTTATCTCATTAACTCATTGAGATACACAGTTCAAATTTTATACACGTACTATTACAGTCTAAATAAAGAAATGGAGTCAATACGTCAAGGTCAATGGGGTCATTCTAAGGTCATGTAAAAAACGCCAAGATATTTCGTTTAAAAATTTGTGCATATACAACTATATTGTTTAAAGTGACTTGTAGTAATCACATGGAGTCAATAAGTCAAGGTCAACGGGGTCATTCTAAGATCATGTAAAAACAGGACCAAGATACTTCATTTAAAAATTTTTTTGCCCATAATATTAGTGTTCGAAGTGACGTGTAGTAAGTACATGGGGTCAATAAGTCAACACACATTATACACCAACGCTACTCTGTATTATATCCTTTATGAAATTTTTATTGCTATAGTCAAATGATGCCGACGCCGACAACGAGTTTCCTTTTTACTATACGTTTACATGTCAGGGTTAGTAAGGCGAAGAATCTCCCGTCCTAATGTCATCCAATAGTCAACTAAGCACATTAATAGTGAAAATCTACATTAAGAAAAGAAGGAGACTCAACTCAACTACTTGATACTCTTTTATTACACTCCTGTCCTCTGCCTTTCATAGATGATCCCGTAAAAAATCTGCACCAGCTTTACTTTACAATTCTTTCATATCATTACATGGATTTCCTTGGGATTACCTCGAGTAATACCACCACCTTTTATTCTCTCTCTGTAGACACAAAAGACCCGAAAGATATTACGCTAGATTTATTATCACTACACTTAGAATATTTTCCTTTGTTGATTTTCCAACATTCATTTTCAATAATATTTCTCATTCTTATGTCAATTAGAGGTACATTTTTCTATAAGTATCAGCTTTTTGAAATGTTTTATTCTGTCGTACTTACAATAACAATTATAGTATGACATTTAGACACTACACCAGGTAGCTATTTTGTGTACTTATTTATTTAATGTATTATTTCATTATTAGATTTCCTTGTCTTACTCGCTGTGTTGAAATTAGTTACTGAAATATTTTAATGTTCCAAGATGTAGGTGATACATTGCATCAAATTGTCAGTTATCCAATAGATATCCAATTGAATATGGAAGAAATTATAGTACTGAATTAATTGGAATAATATTCACAATTTTGAGTTAACTTTTTTCATTATGTCTCATTTATAAGCTCCAATATTTTTTCTGCAATTGAATTCTATATCCTTAAATATATTAATTGTACAGATACCACATTCATATAGCTTCTTCAGTATTTAATTTGAAAAATATTATTACATTAGAGTATTAATGTTGGAAAAATAGCCTCATTCATTTTCACATTTCGATTCCTAAGAATTATTTCGCGGATCGAGATATTTAATCATCCTTTCAAATAAAATTAGATCTTGTGTAGTCATTTGGATTGAAGCTTCCTGAATTTATTTAGTTTACAAAATTTGATCGCATTTTCCGTTGTTTTTATCTAAGGAGATTAGTAGTTGAGTAGAAATGGAAAAAGTAGGCGACTGGACGTAAAGAACTTCACCTACAGAGAAACAGTTGGTGCCGATGCCATTATCCACCCCGATGATTCCCTTCTTTCAGTTTTCCTGTCAGAAAACTACCCTCTGCTCCTTTTTGGTTGTAGACTATAAAGAAAGATGCTGATGTAAGTAACATTATCTGACTAAGGCTGACATGTGTATATATTTTCTGTCTAGGCACTTTCTAACAAATGGACTCAATTGTAATTTGCTACTCATAATATTATATTACATAGAGTAAGAGGAGTTTTGTAAGCCACAACAGGTAATAGTCAATATAGGGGCATCGGGGCATGTGCTACTGTATAAAAAAAGCTCCATATGTAACCACTTTAGGTTAACTTTGCTTTTATTACAAGTATTGTGTCCAGACTTGTGTGTTTTAGCTACAGATGAGTATAAAGGAGCCTAAACAAACACTTCAATACGAATTACGATAGGAAATATGAGGGAAAGAGCAAAGTTTTATTGTTCTAGATGGTTTTACTTTGGTGGAGAAGACAATTGCAGCTAGAATATTCTTTTTAGAGCACGCGGAGGGTCATAGCCACATCGCTGCTACCGAATTTCGCTATTTACGGCTTTTATTGTAAGCAGAGGCAGGACAGAGGGTGAGAAAATGATAAGATGTTATTTTTTTTCTTCCCCTCTTCACATTATCTTATCTTGTCTCCTCTTATTCTCCTCTGTTATTGTCTACTATTTCATATTAAGTTTCCCATTGAGACACTCATTT